>SKCR01045594.1:0-83518 GCA_019454045.1 Zanthoxylum bungeanum | reverse complement strand
AAGAAAGCAATATTTAATATTAGTCCAACTAATATATATTTATAACAACGATAAATAAAATAAAAGAGCGCGTGTTGGAAAGTATCTAAACGGAATTGTAAATTTAATACTTGTCTCCCACTATTTTTCGGCGAGCCTCTAACCCTTTGTGGAGTACTCGGGAAACCTAGTTTCCTAGTGGGCTATGATCCCGTTAAATAACACACAACATTGATTTTGGCCAACAAGCTGTATGAAACTTAACTAGGTAGATCTCTAAGATCAATTGGATCTCATCCAATTCCTAGATCCAGTAGGTGGACCTCCAAGTCCGAAATATATATCAAATATATGTAAATATATCCAATATATTTCCTAACTGTTTTCCTCTAAATCAACTAAGCCTTGACTTTGGCTCAAAAAGCTTAATGATTCTAGTTAAGCGCGACCCATTGATAGTGAGAAAGCTTCGTAATTGAGGTCGATGAACAAGAAGTGACATTGACATTGGCCAACAAGTCACAACTGCCCAAGACACGCGATATGTAACAAAGCTTACATGGTTCAAACACATCCACGATGGACAAAGGTCTTGAATTTGGCCAACAAACTAATGTCAATCTTGGATCTTGAGAGAGAACCACTCAATGGAAGAAAAAACGCTTAATATTGAATGAGGGTTTTAGCGTAAATTGATAACCAATTTATTATATTTGATTAGGTCTCATCATACACCATTAAGCATGCATTCTAAAAGCATAATAAGGCGCGAAATAAATTAATAATGATATACGGATGGATATATAACAAATTTATTCCTAGAACAAATCTCTTCATTTCCTCTCTCTCGCTAGCATTATTCATACTTCTTCCCAATTACATAATACATTAAAGAAACCTCATTTGCATTGAGGGGAATTGGTGAGAAGAGAAATACAAAGAGAATAGAGATAATAGGCTGGACACGCATGTCCGATTTAATAAATTATAAATTTATTACAACAATTTCTAAAATTGCCCTCACCCTTCTAATATCCATCCGATATACATTATTCATACAATACATCCAAGTATTCACACAAATCATGTTATCAATCAATCTAATCCAATTAATTAATCTTTAAATTAATGACCATCCAATGTTCAAACAATGATTTGATTTGCGCGAGTCCAACTCGTTTAAGAATAAATACTCAAAGTAAGTATTCTTGAATTATATCGAACTACAATTTTAAATCCAATCTAAATTGTATCAAATACTAATTCATATTTAATTCCAAATTAAATAAATACACTTTTAATAGTGCATTTTAGACTTTGATTCCAAATTCAATCTTTATGGGTCTCAAATGCCCAATTAGTATCTAATACTATTCAATTAAAGTCCAATGAGTTTTCAATTAATTCTTTAGGCATGAGCTTTGGCCATTATAGATCAAACCCAAGATGCCAAGACCCAATTAGGAATCACCATATGCCAAAAATCAATTTAGGCCCAATTAAATTATTTAAAGGCCCAATTATCATATTTGGACTTTATGGAAATGATTTTAGGCCCAATTGGATACAACCCAATTGTCTTAAACCAAACTTGGCAGAACCAATCCCATTAAGTTCAATTACAACAAATTAAATTAACACATTATTCCAAATTACATATTAATTTAATAAAAGTGCAACTAACATAATTAATCAATTAATCTAATGTTTCCAAAACACTAATTAATCCAATTAATCATGCTCAACTTTTTCCAATTCATGTCCAACACAATTGAAGCTAAATCAATTCTATAACATGCTACATACTCGCTGCCAAGGCATGGAAATAACACTCAATTTTGATTTTAATCCAATTAAATCAACAATCAATATTCATTTCATGCCATTTAACATATCTAATTGTCAAATTTCAAAAAATCACCATGAGCCATCTAGGGCATATATTCGACCAATGGGTATATTTTGGGGAAAATTAATCCTATCAAATTTTCATAAAATCAAATATGCATAAATCCAATTGAACATCATTTAAACATAACTCAGCCATCAATTTAGGCATTTCATGCTCCAAACACAAAAATCTCAAATTAAAGTCATGAATCCTAGATTTTCAAATCAAACTTAGGATGGCTCTGATACCATTGTTAGTGTTCCTAGAACATGCCAAAGATCTCTAAGATGATTTGTGTGTGAATAAATCAATGAGAGTTGCGGAAATACTCACATTGATCGGATGAGTTTCAAGACTTTTTCTTTGTATTTCGAAAGCTCTAAGCTTTCTTTGTTGTTCCAAACTCAATGATGAGTTTCCCTATCATCTTCTTTTGACTCCTTAATGTGCTAGCAAGTATAAATTTTGCAAAAAAATTTCATAGGGTAAGGATGAAGCTCACGGTTTTGGAGGCTTGAAGGAGAGAATAAATAATGATTATTGTTTTCAAAACATATCACATAAGTTGACTTAGTGTTTGTGTAATAAAATGCCATATTTATAATAGCCAACAACTTCCATCTCACTTATGACTACTTGATGTAAGTCAAGTGTCAAGTTGATGTAAGTTGGTGAGCCCCACTTTAAATTCAAAATTCAAGTGGGCTTGCTCAACATATTTCGGGCTCGGGTTTGTCTAATCCGATTAAAGGAATTTTCCGTTGCGACGTAATTAAATCCAATTTAATTAAATAATAATACCTCGCAAAATTATTACGAAAGTCGCTCGTAAATTAATTCCAAATTAATTTGTTCGCACGAATTAAAATCGAATTTTAATTCCGCATTGAAATCCAATTTCAATTAATATATCTAATATATTATTTTAGCCCAATTAAATAAATTAAATAGAGAAATCCAATTTTACTATTAAATTTATTTTACCGATTAATTCCAAATTTATTGCGTTCTCTCTTCTCGACGAATTTAATCTCAGATAAATTCTCGACGTAATTAATCCAAGATTAATTCTTTCTTTGATAATTAATCTCAGATTAATTCTTACCGTAATTAATCCCAGATTAATTTTCTCTCTCATAATTAATCCCAGATTAATTCTGTTCGAGTCAAATCTCATCGGTGAATTTTCAGGAAGCGACCCAAGAGATCCCTAGATATACTGACAGTAAATACGGTTATCGGACTATCCGAACACGTGCGTACCTGGTACCACATTTTTACTGATTTATAAGACATGGTTGGCTTATAGCAAAACACCGTGCCTACCCAATTCTCCAGAAATATTCTTTTCGGGAATATATAATCTTTATCAAGCGTAGTATACAATGCATTGCGTATTACGATCCAGTATCGGATGTCTCATACTAGGTCTGAGGCTGGAATTATGTCTACCTTATACGAAGCATATATCGTATCACTGGCAACTAGTCTCTATAATCGGATAATCATGACATATTCATATTATCCCGATGACTGCAGTACTTAAGAGTACCAAGTTAAGACCAAATACACCTACCCTGATTCGGATTCCCATAGACACATAGTCATACTATCAATGGGATTCCGAGGGGTATATCCAGAGCGAAGCTGTTCCCATACCATCGACAAACAGAACCTCCTATCACACTTGCATAAATATCAAATAATTAAATATATGAGAACTATGTCGTTAAGCTTCCATAATGTGCACAAGTGCAATACTAGCCTATTTCGCATTATCAATGTCCAGTCCCGATAATACTACGACTAGGGATATTAATGATTAAACCTTTCGTGGATTAATAATGTCTCATATCTTATTAATCTTGTACTAATCATATGGACTTTTATCATTTATATATCTGAGTAATCCAATTACAAATAATAAAAGAGCAATTTTCTTTGTCACATAGTTAATTTTGTACAAGAACACCATATCCTTTACAAAATAGTGATGCTATGGGTAATAATTATCCAACAATTAGTGATGTTTGTTATATTTATTGTGATGTTGTAAATATAAGTCTTTTAGAGCAAGGCTTGGCTAAGTGGATATTGGTAATTGAGTTTGTTTAAATATGAGTCATGTATATGTTATGACGTTGATAGAGAGTTGTTTTTGTTATTTTTGTTTATGAAGGATATTGATTGATGTATTTGAGTGATACTACATTATGTGTTGGGTGATATTATGATGAGAATTTTAAAGTGGTAACTTATTTGATTTGGCCGAATTGCATGGACTGATTTGGAGTTAATTTTGATAAAATAGATGATGATTCATGTGTTTGGGATAATGTTAAGTATGAGCATGTATTTGACTTGTGTTGGGAAAATTTTGAAGTTGTAACTTTTTATTTATATTGGCCGAATCTTGTAAGCTTTTGTTGTGAAGTTGTCTTGTTATTTTGATGATTTTGATGATTATTTGTTATGATTCAAGTTTGATATGAGGTGATGACACGAGTTTATTTTTTGGAGTTGAAAACTCCAAAGGTTGTAAATTGAGTCCCTTGGTCGAATCTATAGATGTGTGAAAGGATATGAGATTTTTGTGTGTTGTGATAAATTATGCTTGTAATGCTAAAGCTTGATGTTGAGTTGGTGTTTGTGTAGTGAGTGAATGCATGAAACTTGATTTAAGCTTGGTGTGTATGAAAGTTGATGCTAGTGATGATGATGTTAGGGTTTTGGCTCGGGCGCAGCGGAAGCTCGTGGTTCGGGTGAAATCGTAATTTTAAAACTTTTAAAAATTACCGAATAAATTATTCAATATCCAATATGAATAATTCATTCATATTTCACCTAAACATATTTATTCGATATCAAATAACGACATAAATAATTAAGAAACATCACGAAACTTTTACGAAAATATTTTTCCGTAAAATGACATAAAACGCGTTTTTTACTGAACCGACTACCCAGTGCACATGGGGGCTGACCAGGTCAGCCCCAACAGTACTAAGGCAGTTCATGGGCTGCCCAAACAGTGACAAATTCACTGTTTGAATTATTCACTTTCTTCTTTGTTGAATCATCAAGCATTATTTGGGAGCTATTTGGAGGAGTATTTTTGACCAAGCTTCCATTGGAAGAAAAAAGAAAAAAATTTCCTCTTTTAAATCCAAGTTGCCGACTTTGGAAGGGCAAAATTGTCATTTTTCTAATTTAATTTAATTAAATTAAATTAAATCAAACTTTATGTTAACAAATCAAATTTGCACACCTAAAATTAATTAAAGCATGTCACATGTATCAATCATAATTAAACATATTGCATAACATTTATGTAATATGGATATTATTTAATTATTCAAATATTTAACATTTAAATATCTAAATAATTAATTAATATAATTATTACATATGTATTTTTATTTACATTAAAAAATAAATATATATATATTAATGTCATGTGTCTAAATCTCATTTGACAATTAATTAATGGGTATCTAATCAAATTATGTATCAAATACAAATACACAATAATTACAATTGACAAAAAATGTTTATATGGACGTGTTTTCGTTTAACCGTTTAACGATTCGAATTAACTCATTTAATCCGGTAAAGTATTATGAATAATCTGTATTATTCATAACGCGTTGCCTAAGTGTTCAACGAGTACACTTCATATTGTGGAACTCTCTAAGTTTAGGTTTATCCGTCACGAAATCAAATTTCGTGTTCATAATTCACCAACTCATGAATTATGACGACCACATATAATCTCGCCAAACTATGCAAGTCAATGTCATTGCATACGTATAATCCCTCCGTCACAGGCTATCCATATTATACCTGGGATATAGATAAGAACGTCAAATCCTTATGGTATAATATATTCGACTTTCAAATTTACGATCTCTAAATAACACTTGGAACTTGCTTCCGAAGTTATACCACGGTCATGGATTTACTAGATCGCAAACACGTGTAGGATACCTATGCCCCGTACACAAGACTGACATATTTTATCTTGATACGCACTGAATATCATGAACATCAGTCCACACCCAACGAACAGGCAGAGGTCTGATCTAAATAGATCAGTGATGTGACTGCCATCAAAGTGTGGAGGATAACTCATATATCCACTGTGATATCTCAAGTCGAAAGATCACTATGCTCGCTCAACTCGAGAAGATTCCTATTGATGTTGGTGTACCATATATTAGGAAATCTTCAGTAAGCCATTCAGTGTTTATCAAATAAATACCTACATGTTTATACGAGTCTCCCGAGACTCATGGTTCATTGGGATAAACTATCGAACCAAGTCACGATATACAATATGTATTGGTCTTAGCAAATTTTACTAATCCACCAGTGTTAGCAAATCTTTACTATGAATTTTATTTAAGGATATACAACTTATAGTGATGATTCCCAATGTCAATTACAAACTACGTTGTAACTGCGCACTACATTGTAAATCATAAGGTCTTTGCCCAATATACACGTATCACTAAATCAAATTTAGCTTCAATCTAATCATAATTAGATCGAATATCTATATAAAATACAAGAGGTACTACTAGTAAATAAGTAATATTATGAAAAAAGAATTGATCGTATTCATGAATCAGACATAAATACGATCCAGATTGGCACTCCGAGCACCAACCCTAACAGATAATGATGTTAGTGTTGTAAGCATTGTTGAAGTACTTGAAGAGATATTGATATACGTTGTCTATGAGTTAAGATGAAAACTTGAGGTGTATTTTTTTGATATAGTCGGATAGTAAGCCAATTAAAGTTTGATTTTGGTTTGTGTAATATGTTGGCCGAAAATAAAGGGATGGTTAGGGGTTTCTTTGTTGTCATTGATAATGAATTATTTATGAGCATGAATAATGATTGTCTTAATAGTTGTATGTAAACTTTTATGATATGCAAATTATGTAATGATGGTAAGTATTACGTTTTGAGTATGAAAATGTATTTGTGTGCACTTCTTGTAAGAGCCTGGGACAGCCGGTGGTTTTACTTGCGCCGCGGCCCAGAATGGGTGATTTGGTGACGGAGTTTCCATCGTTTCCAAAAATAAAAAATAAAAAATAAAATAAAAAAAATGTTAAAATATGAGCTAGTAATGGCTTGATTAGAAAGCTTTAATGTTTTATCACAGATGTCTTGATCAAATTGTTTTGGATTATATGTAATGTGAAGTCTTAATGTTCGAGGAAGTATGTGTGTAATTTATTTTTGATTCACTTCAAGTAATTCTCTTGAACCCATGTTTCCCGAAATAAAAGAATAATATGAGTTAAATGTGTTCTAATAAATAACTGTAAATATGTAAATATGTTCATAAGTATTGTATTTAAAGTTTTCAGATAGCATTTTACCTCTGGTGGAGTGTTGCAAAACGTCTCATGAAATTAAGATTAAAACCCTAAAAGTTAAACTTTGATTCTTCCGAATTTTAAAACATTTAAATATTATTTTACTAATTTGCCGTCATGTATTGTCTTTATACGAAATCATGAATACATTCTATCTATGCACTGCAGCACTGAAGGATGTACATAAGGCAACTGGCTCCACAAAAATTCATTAATTTTTATTTTATATTTTTGTAAATATATATATATATAAGTAAACAACACCCATAAATATATTATTTATTAATTTTTTTAGTTGTATTTTTTAACACAATATGTAGGCCCAATCCTAAATTGGTTAAAAGGAATTCAATACACTTTTGCATCAAACATGTCCTAATATAAAATGATAACCTTGAATTTGTTTGGATCATTATATTTAATTTGTATATGTATAGATAATTGACTATTTTTCATTTTCAATCAACTTATTTATGTGTTTTTCTATTTGCAAAGGAACATAGATTCCATTACTTTTAAATAAAAAATAATCATATTTATTGTTTAGGTTTGGTTATTGAAATTCTTATTTATTGATACATTTGCAATGATTCTTTTACTAAATCACGTCGTAAACAATGATGATGTATAAAAAATTCACATATTAATATTTTATATGTTTTTTTTTATTTATATTTATTTTCTCTAACTTTGCTCCAACTAACTTAATAGGTTACATTAACGTATCAAAGTATTAAGTGTTTAATGGTCATGATTTTTTTAATGTTAAATGCAAATTATATATAGTTTGGTTGCTCTCAAGTTCTTTGTTATGCAGGCTTAAATGCAGTCTTACAATGCAAAGTAATAATGGTCCTTGTATTTTATTTTATTTTATTTTTTTTTTTTTTGGAAACGATGGAAACCCCGCCACCAAACCACCCATTCTGGGCCGCGGCGCAGGTAAAACCATCGGCTATCCCAGACTCTTACAAGAAGTGCACCCCCTGGATTCGAACCCAGAACCTCAATGTGAGATTCTGTTATTGATGAATGATGTTCCATTTTGATTTTGTTAATATGTTATTGGTGAATCATCATGTTCCATTTTGATAGTCCCAAGGGGTGTGGTTTGGTGGTGTAGGGTCCATGATCTCACCTTGAGGTTCTGTGTTCGAATCCAGGGAGTTGCACTTCTTGTAAGAGCTTGTGACAGCCAGTGATTTTACATGCGCCGCGGCCCAAAATGAATGATTTGGTGACGGGTTTCCATCTCGTTTCCAAAAAAAAAAAAAAATTTGTTCCATTTTGATATGGCATTTCAAAAACAATTTTAGTCAATCAATTGATTTGTTGTGTGTAATGTAACCTCGTTAAGAGCTTTGACAAGTCTTTTTTCTCTTCCATAATTATCAATGGGAATGTTGGACTCCACTGTATTTCTTTCACATCATGATTCATGTCCTGTATGTTCTATAAAGGATTATTTCAGAAAGGACCTCGTGGTATTTGAATTTAAAAAAACCATGAAAGTTTCAATCTAGGCCTGATTCAAAAAATTAATTAATATATTTTTGATTTTATAAAAATGAATTATCCACATCTAATAAGTAGTTATTAAAAAAATAATCGTAATAATAATAAGTAGAAATTAAGAAATTCAAAGACAAAAATATTGATTTAATCCAATTTTAATCCAATTTCATAATCTCAAATTAAATTTAATCTCAATTTCATAACTCAAATTAAAATCCAAATTAAACACAATTTCATAACTCAATTAAAACCTAATTTAAACTCAAATGCTTCGTACATGAATATTATGTATTGAGTCAAGAATATTATGTAATATGCAGTTTTATTTATTATTTTATGTACAGTTATCAAGAATATTATGTAATTTTAAGTGTGAGAAATAATTATATTTTCAAAGTTTGACAATAAAAAATATATAAGATAAATCAGAACCGGACCAAAACCGAATTAAAACTGATTAATAAAGTACATTATTTAATTGTGTAGGTTTCGGTTCCACATAGAACTGAATTAGAACCGATTAATACGATACCCTATTTAATTGGGTAGGTTTCGATTCCATGTAGAACCAAATTGAAACCGATTAATAGGATACCATATTTAATTGAGTAGGTTCTGGTTCCACGCGAAACCGAATTGGAACCGATTAATTGGATATCTTATTTAATTAGATAGGTTCTACTTAATTAGAAACTGATTTTTTCCAGATAATCGGAACCGAAATCGATTTCGCTGGACGTACATGATAAGACATTAATATTGTTTCATTTATGTTTGTTTATTCTTCATAGCTACGCAGAATAAAAATGGCAGTCAACCATTTGGGAAAAAATATTAAGCGTCAAAAACCAAAAATGAATGATGATGTCATAACCATTTTTGTGATTTTAAGCCCTAGGCCCCACGAGGCACAACTAACCAAAATCAATACGAATGATAAAATGAATGATGATGTCATTATCATTTTTGTGATTTCGAGGCCCCACACACTGACTAACGAAAAAGTGTAAGTCAGTATGTGTGCAAAATCCTATTCCTTTCGATACATTTAGACCTATAAATCTGTTCATTGTATCCATATCGTATCAGAATCATCATAAGAAATTCTTTGAGAAATTAAATGAGTTTGCGAGTGCAAAACGATGAAGTGAGAGAACTTAGACCCATACGCAAATTCAGAGTTAGAAGAGTGACAGTCGCAAATAGAATTTGTATGAAGAAATTGCCGATTGCGAAAAGAACGAGCTGCTTCCTCTGCCATCTTCATCACAAACGGGGAAGGTTAGTCTTACTCTTACTCTTATCATATGCATGCTGTCTCAACTCAACTTAACATCCTCGCCCAGTAAAATTTTTCAATGTTTTTATTAACATCTTTGTGTGACTTCATTTAATTTACTGCCATGTCATCTCCTCAAACATATATATATATATATATATATATATATATATGTGTGTGTATGTGTGTTTCTTTAACATGTTCATTTCTATTTTCTTTCTTCAAAATCTCTCAGAGACTTTCTAATCCCATTGTTAAGGTTCTTGCGCAATCTTCTCACTTTCTTTTCCATAGGTTTAGGGTCAAGCTGCTTGAAGCACTTGCATGTTACATATTAATTCTTCTGTAAACAAAAGAGTGATAGTAAACTATGAAGGAGGTGATGAGTTTTTCCGAGGGAAAGGAGTTTTATACACTTGTTTTTTTTTTTTTTTTACTGTATCATTATTATTATTTAATTTAAGAGTGCAAATTCAAATCGAAATTAAAACCATGACATCTTAATTTTTTTTACTAAGAGGTTTACGTTTCTAAATCCAAACTTCCTAGCTAATATAATTGATTACTTTTACTAAGAGGTTATATATTTTTTGGTAGATTTGCAAGTGAGCAGGCATTGAATTCCTCTTCGCCACGTCACATGATCTTCATACTCTTAGTGCCGTTGCTGATTGGGTTGCTACAAGTTGATTATCAGAACAAAAACGTATCACCATTCGATACACACCCAGTACAAATGTGGGTTTTTTTTGGAGCTGCCTTTGTCTATTGTTTGGGACTCGATATTAATGCAGAATCAAAAAGTTCCCAAATCATTGGTCATGTTATTCTCAGCTGTGGTGCTCTTGCTTCAATCTCGCTAGCATCAATTTTCCTCCCACGCTTACTTGGCTGGATCTTTTTAGCCTCATGGATAATTTTGCCAATTGTGTTAGCCAGACACTTTATACTATACATTTATCAAAGGCTCAAAAATGGAACTGTGATAATAATTTCCAAATTTTGTGACAGGTTTCACAGTTTTTGTAGTCAGTTTACCTTGAAGAAACAACATTTACCTACGTAAATTCCTCATTTTTGTAATAAATTAGAGAGTACAGTTATTAAATCAATAACACTTTTTATTAATTTGAACTCTTATCTTGTAGTAACGAATTTACAGTTCTTTTACTTTCGAAAAAACAACATTTTCTTTTGTAATTTTATTCACAACACTTATCTTGTAGTATCGAATTTACAAAGACTCTTCTTACATGTAACCACTTAATGAATTTTGGAAGTTGACTTGACTCGTGCTTATTGCATTTGAATTTGCACATAAAACCATTCAAATTTGTGCAAGAGAGATGCTTTTCAGCTTTAGGTCAAGCTATTCTTCCACGGTTCCACCCATATTTAGTACAAGTTCTAAAAAATTCAAGAAATTTATTTAAATATTTACTAAGTGTATCATTTTTTTTTTACTTGGTTGTTTAACTTTTTTTAAATTTTGATAACATTATAGAGTAATTTTTTAGTGCTATTATTAAATAAATAATATAGTACCACTATCAAATTAAATGAAATGATATTCTTTTTGTTTAATATTGTGATTTGACTTGTGATAATATGATAAAATTATATTTTGATCAAAATATTTTTTTTAAGTGTTTGGTTGTTAATAAAAAATATGATTACTTATCGGGATAAACACGTATCGCTCAAGTAATACAGTGACTGAAAGTCGGACGTCGAACTCATATGAACTTAATATTTATCTTATTAGTACCAAGACTAACCTACTTACTTTGAACTAAACTACTGAGGATGAGAGTTGATTTATTAATATAAAATTAATAAATAATGAGCAAACAATAATTTTGGAGATAAACTTTATGCGCAAGAAGAACCTAAGGTAGTAACTTCACCTAATAATGCACGCAACGTGTCCAAATATTTTTCATTTAATTAAGTTGTTATTAATTATTAACCTAAAATAATAAATTATTCACAAACCTCTTTCGATGGTCAGGTGAAAATATTTAGAATAAATCAATTAACTATATGTTTATGTTAATTAAATTAAATCAAATTCATTAAGGTCAAGTTTTAATATTGGCTACGTATACTGTGCATGTATATGTTTATCTTGTAGGGAAATCTATTCAACGGATAAATCACACGCTATTATTCACACGGCTAACCCAAATTCCATCTGTTGAGTTACTAAGGATTTACCAAGACTATTTTATTATTGGCCAAACAAATAAAATATGCGTTCAAGCATAGAGAATAATAAATAATAAATAACAATCACAAAAGAATAAAAATATACAAATAATTAATTAAACATGATTGAGATCAATATTTTAGCTACTCATAATATTTAATAAAAATAAGTTAATCATTAATATAAGATAAAGAACACATTAAAAATAAAACTAAAGAGACAAAAGAAGAAAGAAATTTGTATTTACAGTCTTCGTCTTCAAACTATAACTCTCGTTGATACACTCGTTCTTACCTTACTCTATACATCATACTTTGAATGCTCCAAAATATAATAAGAGACTATTTTTTTTTGCGGCTCTCTCTTTAATCGCACTGTAAAGATCCCCATTTATAATGAAACCACGCACTCCTAAGGCGATAATGATATTTTGCTCCAAACCAAAACAGACAATAACTGATACTCCCTCTGTCCCTTTTTGATATGCCACCTTTCTATTTTTGGAAATCCCAAATCATAGTCCAATTTCCTTATTTAGAGAGAGTTAAATGAAAAAATTTATTTATATACCCTTATTTAATAAACAACTTTATTAAATTTAAATATGATTATGTTGTGTTAATGAAAAATATATCAGAAAAATATTAATTTTTTTTATCATATTAATCATATTCCATTATATTATTGGAAAAAAAAAACCATCGGCCTATTTTAATAGACGGATTATTTCCTTTGTAAATTATTAAAGTGGCTTTCCTTGAAATAAGCTTTAATTGCTTTAATTATAAAGCTACCGACAACAATCAACCTATTTTTTAGCTTTAGGACTTTTCCTTATAATCAATTCACATGGAACCCACAACTTTACATTTGGCTTTTGAACTTTCCTAATTAACTTGGGGCAGTAGTAAATCACTAAATTGCTGGAAATATATGGCGCAACTCACTTCATTTTTCTCCCTTGGCGCAGTAATATATGGCGTGCATTCGAGAATTAAAAGCATTGGAGTTCGAAGAATTGAAGCTGTCGGATGCGTTCGTTTTCATCTCAATTTGATATTTGCTTCTATAGCTGTGAATTGAAGCTTTGGTTTTCATTTCATCAGCATGTTTCCCGAATTGTCACCATCGTTTTTAAAAGCAAAGTTATAGCTTTTGCATTTTATCTTTTAATTCTGGTAACCCATTTGCGTTCTTACAGGATGGCGGAGTAAATGGTGGCGATCAATGGCGTCGACGATCAGATGCCCAAGGACTTCTTTGATCCGGATCAAGACAGCAGCAAAGTAACATAATTAACTAAAAAAGATGGAATCTTTAGAGTTGGAGAACAAGGATATGATGAACACAGTCAATAAACTGAGAATTGAAATTGAAGGAACAGAGGAAAATAGAAGGATTTTAGAATCAATTGCGGCTCGAGCCGAGTAGTTGGAGGCTGAAGTGTCACAACTGTAGCATGACTTAGTGACTTCAAAGCGTGAATGAGAGGAATTGGGTGCTGAGATCGCGGAATTGAAGAGGGTTTTGGATTAAAAAAGAGTGACTGCTATTTTTTTATGTCAGTTTTTCTTTTAGGTTCGTTCTTTCACACTTCAGATTTTTTTTTCAGGAATTTCCATGTGGAGCAGTTTCATGCTTTTATTTCTAAGCATTTTATTTTTATTAAATATATTATATTTATTTGACGGCCTTTTAAAAAAAAATTGTTTGATAAAAGTCTAGCACAAAGTCTGAGGTTTTTGATATTTCTTCTACTGTCTCATTGTACAACATTTGTATTTCTTTGGTTTGGGAAACTGAAAATATTACATGCATGTGTAGATGCATTCAGTGAAATCCCATGACTGAATAAGCTACAAATGGAAATCCATGGGCTCTAAATGCAAGAACCATGGGATATTGCAGTAGTACTTCACAAGAGGTTTGTTTAACTTTTACAATTTTCTTTTTGTCTATCCTATTGAAAATTGAAAACTAATGTCTTTAAATGCTTATAAAATTGAAGGTTTTCCAAACAAGCTTACTTAACAGTCATTGGATTTTCAGGTACTTGTATGCAGATTTGTGTGCTACTGCTATATGAGCAGGAACTGAAAGCCCTGAAAATAGTGGCAACTTCACCACTTGCAAAATTCCTTTTCACCTGTGCATTGTGACTCGCCTATATAATACAAAGTCTTGGCAGGCAAATGATCTTCCTTCTCTTAAGTTACATTTTCTCATTCGAGTATGTCAACCTGAAGGATATCTTTATCCTGACCAACTATTGAGTTTACAAAGTTATTAGTCCAAGTTGTAATAACTACACTTGCTCTAAGGAAAATGTCACTGCGATTGGTGCAAGTCCAAGCCTTGCTGCTACTCCCAATTTATATGCAGACGTTTTGGCGACTCTTATAATAGGTTGGTTCTTCTATTCGCTTGTATGTTGCTGCTTTTGCTTGGTCTTTTCTAATTTCCCATGATAGCTTAATTTAGATTCTGAGATGAGAGAACTTGGAAATTACTTTAAGAGACCCACAAGCAAATTCATAGTTAGCAGAGTGATAGTAGCAAAAGGAGCTCGTGTGAAGAAATTACCGACTGTGAAAAGCTCAAGCTGCTCTCTCTGCCATCTTCATCACAAACTGGATTTTTTATTTGCCTCGATTTGCGGGGACTAACTATCAATGTGGAGTTTAAAAATTCTCAAGTCATTTGCCATGTTATTCTCAGCTTAGGTACTCTTGCTTCTGTTCCGCTAGCATCAATTTTCCTGCCTCGCTTGCCACTTTCATTTCTAATCCCAAAGACTTTCTATTTCCATTGTTAAGGTTCATTTCTATTTTCTCTCTTCAAAATCTCCCAAAGACTTTCTAATCCCATTGTTAAGGTTCCCACTTTCTTTTCCATAGGTTTAGGGTCAAGCTAGTTAAAGCACTTGCATGTTACATATTAATTCTTCTGTAAACGAAAGGGTGATGGTATGAAACTATGAATATTTTAATTTTTTGACGGTATCATTATTATTTTTTAATTTACGAGCGCAAATTCCAATCGACATTAAAATCATGACATCTTAATTTTTATTTGCTAAGACGTAGGATCAGCTTAATTCCGCTGATCCTTCCTCCTACGATTCTAAATCCAAACTTCCAAGCTAATATAATTGATTACTTTTACAAATAGGTTTTATACTTTTTGATAGATTTGCAAGTGAGCAGGCATTGACTTCCTCTTCTCCACGACACATGATCTTCATACTCTTAGTGCCATTGCTGATTGGGCCGCTACAAGTTGATTATCAGAACAAAAACGTATCACCATTCGATACACACTCTCTACAAAATATGGGTTTTTTTTGGAGCTGCTTATGTCTATTAGTTGGGACACGATATTAATGCAGAATCAAAAAGTTCCCCAATCAATGGTCATGTTATTCTCAGCTGTGGTGCCCTTACTTCAATCTCGCTAGCATCAATTTTCTTCTCACGCTTACTTGGCTATATCTTTTTAGCCTCATATATCATTTTGCCAATTGTGTTAGCCAGGCACTTAATACCATACATTTATCTAAGGCTCAAAAATGGAACTATGATAACAATTTCCAATTTCTGTGACAAGTTTCACAGCTTCTATAGTTTTTTTACGTTGAAGAAATAACATTTGCCTAAATAAATTTCTCATCCCTGTAATGAATTAGAGATGACAATTACTACTTGTTATAGTCAATCAATGCCTCAAACATGGATCTATGAGAATAATTTCCAAAGTATGTGTCAGGTATATAGCTTTTGTAGTTCTGTTACCTCCAAACGACAACATTTGCCAATCAAAATCTTCACGAATTTTTTGGTACTATTATTATATGGACGATATGATACCATCAACCAATAATCATATAACTTATATGAATTGTATTAAAGAAAATTATTGTTTATTTAGTTTTTTTTTACTATTTAATACAGATGACAAGACATTATTGGAATATCACATGAATGATGGGTACTACTGTCGTATACTAGAATTTTTTGTAAATCCCTCATTGTTGTAATGAATAATTGGAACAATAACTAAAATCAATAAAACTTTCATTATAATTCCGAATTTAAAAGGGCTATCTTAATCATTTGTGGATGATAAACCATCAAGTTTATACTCAAATTATATTAATATTGCAAATAATTTGGTTACTTTTTTTTTGAAAGATAATTTGGTTACTTTAACATAACCAAAATGCCTATATAATTAAACACCTAAGCGTACTGTTACATGTATTCCAAAGGGATACAAAGTATCTGTTGGAAATTAATTATTGTTAATTATTTGGTGTTGTTAAATAACAACAATTAATAATAATTTCATTTGGAAATTATTAAGTTAATTATTTGGTGTTGTTAAATAACAACAATTAGTAATAATTTCATGTTGGAAATTATTAAGTTAATTATGTGGTGTTGTTAAATAACAACAATTAGTAATGATTTCATTACTAAGTAAACAACAAGAATTGTTAATCAAATAATTAAGTAACAACAAGAGTTGTTAAGTGACAACAATTAGTAAAATGTTAAATGAGGAACATATGGTACACCCATGATGGTAACATTTTTGGAAGGGTTAGAAAAGGTCATTATGCATCCTAATAATGTGATTAATAGTAATCAATGCATGTGATTACATAGTGATTTGATTTCCCTCCTATAAATAAGACCATTTGTTTATTGAGTTAAGCAATCAATTAAGTTTGATTAAGAGGTCTCTACAAGCATAAAAGGTATGCAATTGTGTTGTGGTTAGTATAGATTTATTTCAATTAGCATGTAAATAAATCTAGGACTAGTAATACATGTATGGTTAGATCCTAAGAGGACAAACATGTAAATATATTAGGGATTATGTTTCCTAACATTGGTATCAGTAGCTTAAATGCATGTATTCTAGTTGGATTACACAAAAATTGCATGAACAAGCATGAAAAATGTTGAAAATGCTTCTGGTTTTTGTTTTTAAAAAATGATTTTCTTCCAACTTTGGGCCATAATAACTCTCTGTAGAAAATTGATAATCGCATGTTCAAATATGTTTTGAAAACTAGGTCATGAGATCTTCAATTTGGTATATCATGTACTTAATTTGGATTAAAATTGAGAAAGATATGGACCCTAGAAGTTGGCTAGTTGAATCTGTTTTTACCCAGAAAAACACTTCCAGAAGAGTCGTACTACATGTCATCCGTTATTTAGAGAAGAGGACGACAAGTCGTCCGGATACTGTACGACAAGCCGTACGTGTGCCTCGTTTCCAGATGACATGTCATCCGGCTTATTGTACGACAAGTCGTACGCATAACACCGAGAAGGACGACATGTCATCCGAAACATGATCAAACGACAAGTCGGCTAGGAGTAAAAGATCCAAACGACATGTCATACGGCCACCGAACAAGCGGATGACATGTCGTCTGCGCGTGTGACTTTGGCCGAGGCTGGTCGGCGCGTGCGGGCGCGTCAGGGCGAGTGGGAGCCCGTGGCCGGCGCGTGGAAGTGCGTGGAAGCGCGTGAGCCACTCATGGGGCGCGTGAATGGCGCGTGGACTACCGTGTTGGCCCGTGTGGGTCATGTCTGTATCGGTTTGCTTCGGTAATTCCGATCCGTCATGGTTAAATGTCTAATCCTTTTTTGCATATTGTATTAATCGATCATGATAAATTTGTTTTATCATATAAACTTTGTGTTTATGATAAATATCTTTGTGATGTTTATTTTAGTCAATGTAACTTTGTGTTTCATTATATTGATTTTTTCTTGTATTTGTTGCAGAAAAATCATGGCGATTATTCGAAGAATTGCAAAAGTGATTACGACACCCACAGACCGGGAGATGATATTAGACATGTTGATGGAAATTGATAAATATCGAATGAGTGAAAGCGATGATATGATTTCGCATATCATCACTTTCAATAACATGTTACAGGAGTCTATCTGGGCAGGTAATTGGATAGGACAGCCGAATAGATTCAGATTACTGAGAAACACTCTCCCCAAGATATGGCAAAAATAATTTACTCGTATTTGGATATTAGTAAAACGTGAGGAAAAACATGTTCCTTATAATAAAGCCATTGAGAGGTTAGCGGTTCAGTATCTACGGCATAAGGCAAATAATAATATTTTTCCTTCGATGTCCCTGAAACGTTGTAAGGATCCTAAATTTGCTATAGGTTTTCCATGGCTGTCCAAGATCAATTACGAGTTACCCAAAGAGTTTGAGGATTCGTATCCAAAAACATATATGAGTTGAGACTCTACAACTGGGAAAATTATTATCGTAAAATATTAATTTCTTTCATGTTATTTCTGTGTGTAATGATGTGTTATTTTACGGCATGTAAATATTGTATTTATATATATGAATGTTTCATGTTGAATTTAATTTATGTAATTAAATCAATGATTGTCATGTACAATGGTTGCATGATTAAGATGTTCTAAGAATTTATGTAATTTTTTAGAAAATGATTTTACATAATTGATTATGTTGATAATATTTTTACATTGGGTAATTGGATGATGATTGGACACATAGTGGCCTTTTGACTCCAACCTCATTGAAGAATTTTATTAAACATAATTCGTTTCATGATAAAATAAATGAAAGTATTAACAATTGTGCATGAATGTCTGTAGAAACTTTGTGTTTTTAATATGGCTTCCGCAACAAAGAACATTATTGCTGAACTCAACAAGGGTGAGAAACTGAATGGCGATAATTATGAAATTTGGAGCATGAAAATCCAATATGTGCTAGAAGAACAAGAGGTTCTTGAAACATTGAAAATGAGCATGGATGAACCTGAACAGGGCACTACGGCCCAACACAGGCGAGACCGAGAGGCTTATGAGGCCTGGAAGAAAAAGAATTCCATTGTCTGCATTACGTTGCTGAGCAGTATGGATAATGACCTAATGAAAGAGTTCAAGAAATATGACGTGGCTAAGGACATGTGGTCCACACTAGCTGAAAAGTTTGGTAGTACCTCAATAACCAAACTCAGGTCACTGACAATCAAGTTTGACACATACAAGAAACGTCATGAGTTCACTATGTCAAAACACTTGAGGCAAATGTCAAACATGATTACTGAACTGGCAGATGCTGGACATGTTCTTACAGATGAACAGAAAGTCCAAGCGGTCATTCGTTCTCTTCCAAATAGCTGGGAGCATATGAAAATGCATTTGACCCACAATGAGAGCATCAAAACCTTTGATGATGCCAAACGTCACCTTGAATTAGAAAGCGACCGCCTTGCGGCTGCTAAGTCAAATGTTGAAGTGTATATGACAGAATTAGCAAACCTGAGGGTTTCAAGAAGAAAAGAAAATTTCATGGTGGTGGGTTCCAGTTCGGAAAAGAACAAAATTCTTCCAAACCAGAAAAGAAACAGAAAATCAATCCACATGGGAAAGGAAAACGTCCTACCAAAAAGAAAAACATGGCAAAGGCTAAATGTTTTAACTGTGGTAAGAAAGGTCATTTTGCTCGTGACTGCACTGAGTCTAAAAAGACTCTGGAGCCACAGACCATGTAGCGAATGATAGAGATGCCTTCGTGGAATTTCGACGAATTTCACCTAGGGTGAAGTGGATATATGTTGGCAACAACTCACGGGTTGAAGTCAAAGGCATAGGAACATGCAAGTTAGTCATGCATGGTGGAAAAACTTTACTACTACATGATGTATTGTTTGCTCCACAAATTCGTCGAAATTTAGTTTCTGTGTTGGTTTTGGTTAATTTAGGTTTCAATTTGAACTTCCATAAATTTGGTGTTGATTTGTACTTAGGTACAATACACTATGGTTCTGGTTATTTTCTGGATGGTTTTATTGTATTAAATGTTGAATGTTTTAATCACAATTCCGGTTTTTCGTTTGTTACTTCATCTGTCAGTGATGATAGTGATGTAACTGTGTGGCATGCTAGACTTGGCCACATTGGCCAGCAAAGAATGAACAAATTAGCCAAAGAAGGCTTTCTGGGAAATATTGAGAAGGTGGAATTGTCAACCTGTGATTATTGCTTGGCAGGAAAAACTGCGAGAAAACCATTTGGAAAAGGGACTAGAGCAGAATTTTCATTACAATTAATTCATTCAGATATTTGTGGTCCAATGAATGTCAGGGCAAGGCATGGAGCATCTTATTTCATCACATTTATAGATGATTTTACACGCTTTGGTTATGTCTATTTGATTGCTCATAAATCCGAAGCATTAGAATGTTTCAAGAAATTTATGAATTTAACAGAAAATCAATTAGATAAGAAAATTAAAGCACTACGCACTGACCGTGGTCGTGAGTACTTATCTGATCAGTTCAGAGAATTATGTGATGAAAAATGAATTAGTCGTTAGTTGACTACTCCTGCTACTCCTCAACAAAATGGTGTTGCGGAAAGAAGAAATAGAACTCGTTTTGAAATGGTTAGGTCTATGATGGCACAAGCAAATTTGCCTATAACCTATTGGGGTGATGCATTATTAACTGCCACATATGTACTTAACCGAGTGCCATCTAAATCTGTGTCCACCACACCATATGAGTTATGGATAGGTCGTAAACCATATATTCACTTTCTAAAACCTTGGGGTTGTGCGGCTTATGTTCATGTGCGTTCTCACGAACATGGAAAGTTAGGCCCAAGAGGAAAAAAGAGTATCTTCATAAGATATTCTGAACAATCAAAAAGGTATGTTTGCATAGGTGAACATGAAAGTGGAGGCGTGACAGAATTTGAATCACGAGATATCACATTTTTAGAAAATGATTTTCCTAAGCAGGAGAGATAAGTCAAGATTTATCTCTATATGAAACTCAAGATCACATGGATCACATGATTGGTGAACACTCGGGTTTACCTAATTCAAGTGGGAGTGATGAGAGAAATTTGAGAAAACATGATGAATCTGTTTCACATGAATCTCAAAATGATGAATTAGTTTCACACGAGTCTCATTTACGTGATCCGAGTGGGAGTGATGTACATAATCCTAGTGGGAGCAATGTGCACGATCCAAATGGGAATAATATCGAAAGTGAGGAATCAGTTCCACCACTAGAATCCCAATTGCGACGTAGTAATCGTATAGGCATTCCTCGACGTCGTTTCGATATCGAAGGAGAAACCTTTATTTCTACCGAAGATGATGAAGAACCTAGAAACATAAGAGAGGCTCTTCAGTGTCCTGCTAAGGAAAAATGGATGAAAGCAATGGAAGAGATGGAGTCAATGAGGTCCAACCAAGTTTGGGAATTGGTTGATCTACCCAAAGGACGTAAAGCTGTTAAGAACAAATGAGTTCTTAAAATAAAGCGTAATGCCGATGGCAATATCGAAAGATATAAAGCACGACTTGTGGCAAAAGGGTATACGCAACATGAAGGAATTGACTACGAAGAGACTTTTTCACCTGTTGTAAGGTTTACCTCAATTCGCTTGATTCTGGCTATAGTAGCAAGTATGGATCTAGAATTACATCAAATGGATGTAAAGACTGCTTTTCTCAATGGAGAACTTGATGAAGAAATCTACATGGAACAACCAGTAGGTTTCATAAAAGAAAATGAAAAGGAGAAAGTATGTAGACTTTTAAAGTCTATATATGGTCTCAAGCAATCGTCTAGACAATGGTATATACGATTCCACAATACAATCATTTCGAATGATTTCACAATGATAGATGATGATCATTGTGTGTACACCAAGAGAGATAAAGATAAGTTCATTATCTTATCTTTGTACGTGGATGATATACTTATAGCCGGAAATGATAAGGAGTTTGTAAAACACATTACAGAATGGTTATCATCTAACTTCGAGATGAAAGATATGGGTAAAGCTGCATATATTCTTGGGGTTAAGATCTCAAGAAATCGTTCAAAGAATTTATTATCTCTTTCACAAGAGTCATATATAAAGAAAATTCTTGAACGCTTCCAAATGCAGGCTTGCAAACCCATTGATACTCCTATCACGAAAATTGAAGCTTTGAGTCGTAGATTGTGTCCTGAAACTCCACAGGAAAAGGAACAAATAAAGAAAGTTCATTATGCAAATGCAGTTGGAAGTTTAATGTACGCAATGTTGTGTACAAGACCTGATATCTGTTTCGCTGTTGGAATGGTAAGTAGATACCAATCTAATCCAGGACTAGCACATTGGAAAGCAGTTAAAAAATATTTAGGTATCTGAGAGGGACAACTGATTACTCATTGTGTTATCAAGGAAATGATCTGCAATTGAGAGGCTATACTGATGCTGACTGGGGAGGAGATTTAGATGAAAAAATCTACCTCCGGATTTGTTTTTCTTGCTAAACAATGGTGCCATTTCATGGAGCAGTAAGAAACAATCTTGTATAGCCTTATCCACAATGGAGGCTGAATTTGTGGCCTTTTCATCAGCAGTACAAGAGGCTGTGTGGTTGAATAGGTTCTTGGATCATTTGGGTATGTCAAATGAAGCTTCTGGTCCAGTATTAGTTAACTGTGATAGTGAAGCATCGATAGCCTACACAAAAGACCCAAAATTCCATTGTAAAACGAAACATATAGATACCAAATATGACTTTGTGAAAGACATAGTTGCACGAGAAGAGGTAAACATGAAGTACATTTCTACGCAAGAAATGATAGCAGATCCATTGACCAAACCTGTTCCTAGAGATGTCTTTGTTAGACATGTAAAAACTCAGGGATTGCGTAGATGTTAATGTGCTTACATATTATGATATGTATTTTTCCCAAATAATGTTTACTAATGTTAATACTCATTGATATTTGTGTTCAATGCTTACATGTTATTATGTTGATACATGTTTAAACAAATATACTATTTGTTAGTATGAGAAGTATGTCGGACAAGTGAATGATTGACCATCTCACACGGGCAATCGCCTCCATTACTTTGTGTTAATGAGAGATGAGACAAATTTTTAAGCTAATTATCTGAGTGATAATTTAGAGAGCTCAAGCTTGAAAATTAAATAATGTCGTTATGAGGTCACTTTCTCTGTGATATGACCTAAGGTGAATAAGTTCGTTTCACCTTACTTGTCTTAATGTCAGTTATGAGTTAGACATTTGTTTGTCTGAACTATAATCTGTACGGTATTTTATGAGACATGCGCTCCATGGGAAATGAGAGAATACCGTAGCACATGTTTTCATACCATGTGTACATTTGTGACTATTGAGGGTAATACAAGTAAAGATCTCAGTCTTGATATTGTGTGAGACACTTGAGATTATTTCAATCTCACATTGTACCCTTTAGACTCTTGTCTGCTTCTTAAAACTTAGATTTGATGATCGCTATCTTGGAGTGTTGCTGAAAGATCATGAGAGATTCGATCTGAAAGAACATCTCTGGAAAAGCGAATTGAATCATAGTTGAGAGATTCGAGAAATGAGAAAGATCATTATATGAGTAATATCACATTAGCTTGTATTCACTGGTCGACCAATTATGTTATTCTATGTGATCAAACATGATTGTGAATACAAAATAAATATTACATTCGAAAAGAGATCGAGAGAGATTTAATGTGATAAATGATCGAGATACTGCATACATAATCCACTATGGTTCTATCCATTTTTCGAGCGGCTATATATTCCTAACAGATGTATAGCAAGTGAGCTCTCGAAGTATGCTGGTCGCACGGCACAATTGCAAAATATGAATTATTCTTGTAGAGATAATAAAATGTCGATCCCATCATGTGTGAGTGGGAGATATTGGAAATTAATTATTGTTAATTATTTGGTGTTGTTAAATAACAACAATTAGTAATAATTTCATTTGGAAATTATTAAGTTAATTATTTGGTGTTGTTAAATAACAACAATTAGTAATAATTTCATGTTGGAAATTATTAAGTTAATTATGTGGTGTTGTTAAATAACAACAATTAGTAATGATTTCATTACTAAGTAAACAACAAGAATTGTTAATCAAATAATTAAGTAACAACAAGAGTTGTTAAGTGACAACAATTAGTAAAATGTTAAATGGGGAACATATGGTACACCCATGATGGTAACATTTTTGGAAGGGTTAGAAAAGGTCATTATGCATCCTAATAATGTGATTAATAGTAATCAATGCATGTGATTACATAGTGACTTGATTTCCCTCCTATAAATAAGATCATTTACTTATTGAGTTAAGCAATCAATTAAGTTCGATTAAGAGGTCTCTACAAGCATAAAATGTATGCAATTGTGTTGTGGTTAGTATATATTTATTTCAATTAGCATGTAAATAAATCTAGGACTAATAATACATGTATGGTTAGATCCTAAGAGGACAAACATGTAAATATATTATGGATTATGTTTCCTAACAGTATCAAATTTAATTTCACCTAATTGATACTCCTATTTTATATGCTTGTTGTAACAATTTTTTTTGATAATTTCCATTTTCATTAGAGAATAGGTATCAGATAAATCTTCTGAAGTGACTGAATAAGCTCAGAATCTGTGAAACTAAGATGATGCTGTTAGCAATATTTAGTGATAAAATGTGAGACTTCATATCCCACATAGGAAGAGCATAGAGAATATATTATGTTTATAAGATTTCATACATCTAATGATTCTAATTGGTGTTGAAAGATTTGGAGGGAAATTATTGGAGGGAAACACAAATATTTGACAATATTTGACATATATTATTTAAAATCAAAGATCGGCACTTGCGCACATAAACGAAATCGATTTCGCTCACCTTTGTCCTTAATAAGGACATAGATGATAAGACATTAATATTGTTTCGTTTATGTTTGTTTATTCTTCTAGAGCGACGTGAATAAAAAAAGGTAGCAGACCATTAGGGAAAAAATATTAAAAGTCAAAAATCAAAACAATGAATGAAGCAAACCAAAAGAATTAAAAGTCAAAATATCACATTGAATTAGAGCTATATAATGTGATAACAAAACCATTTTATTGTAATTGTGCGCAATAATCCAGAAGTGATTGTGTGCATTCCCTCGAAACCAAACCAAGCTCGAGGCGCCACAAGGCAACACAAACTGACTAACCAAAAAGTCTATGTGAGCAATCTCTCGAAACCAAACCAAGCAAGCAATTCTTTTAGACCTATAAATCTGTTCATTGCATCCATATCGTATCAGAATCATCATAAGAAATTCTTTGAGAAATTAAATGAGTTTGCGAGTGCAAAATGATGAAGTGAGAGAACTTAGACCCATACGCAAATTCAGAGTTAGAAGAGTGACAGTCGCAAATAGAATTTGTATGAAGAAATTGCCGATTGCGAAAAGAACGAGCTGCTTCCTCTGCCATCTTCATCACAAACGGGGAAGGTTAGTCTTACTCTTATTCTTATCATATGCATGCTGTCTCAACTCAACATCCTCGCCCAGTAGAATTTTTCAGTGTTTTTGTTAACATCTTTGTGTGACTTCATTTAATTTACTGTCATGGCATCTCCTCAAACATATATAAGTTTCTTCAACATTTTCATTTCTATTTTCTCTCTTCAAAATCTCTCAAAGACTTTCTAATCACATTGTTAAGGTTCTTCCGCAAATTCAAATCGACATTAAACCCATGACATCTTAATTTTTATTCCTACCTAATATAATTGATTACTTTTACTAAGAGGTTTTATACTTTTTGGTAGATTTGCAAGTGAGCAGGCATTGACTTCCTCTTCTCCACGTCACATGATCTTCATACTTTTAGTACCATTGCTGATTGGGCTGCTACAAGTTGATTATCAGAACAAAAACGTATCACCATTTGATGCACACCCAGTACAAATGTGGGTTTTTTTTAGAGCTGCTTATATCTATTATTTGTGACTCGATATTAATGCAGAATCAAAAAGTTCCCCAATCAATGGTCATGTTATTCTCAGCTGTGGTGCTCTTGCTTCAATCTCGTTAGCATCAATTTTCCTCTCACGCTTACTTGGCTGTATCTTTTTAGCCTAATGGATCATTTTTCCAATTGTGTTAGTCAGGCACTTGATACCATACATTTATCAAAGGCTAAAAAATGGAACTATGACAACAATTTCCAATTTCTGTGACAAGTTTCACAGCTTCTATAGTTTTTTTACGTTGAAGAAATAACATTTGCCTACATAAATTCCTCATCCCTGTAATGAATTAGAGAGAAATTGCTACTTGTTATAGTCAATCATATGCCCAATCAAGCATCTATGAGAATAATTTCCAATGTATGTGTCGGGTTTCATAGCTTCTGTTTCTGTTCCTCCTCAAACGACAACATTTGTTCTATCTAAATTGACGTAATTTTTGGTGTATTATATGGGCGATATGATACCACCACCAATAATCATATAACTTATATGAATTGTATTAAAGAAAATTATCAGTTATTTAGTTTTTTTTTTTACTATTTAATACGGATGACAAAACATTATTGGATTATCACATGAATGATGTGGTACTATTATTGTATACTAGAATTTTTCGTAAATCCCTCATTGTTGTAATGAATAATTGGTACAATATCTTAAATAAATAAAACTTTCATTATAATTCCGAATTTACAAGGTGATATGATCTAGAATTGGCTTGGTCAGATTAGTATATTTGGGCCATTTTGGTGGATTTGGAAGATTCATTGGATTCTGGACTTTGGTCCATACATGAGATTTTACATAAAGGCTTTATTATGTATAAAGCATTAATGAAATGGGTTTTGGACGTGCATGAGCTGACTTGATTGATTTTTGACTTAATCTCCGAACAGTGTATTAGCAGTGGCGGGATTTGCGCAGTTTTCATATTTTGGCCATAACTTTCTCGTCCAATGTTCGATTTTGGTGATTCAAGTTGCATTGGGAAGAGAACTCGTAGATCTAAAACTTTGTAGCTACATCAAAGTCCAGTTCGGACTTCTTCTTGGTCATAATTAGGACGCAAGATATCCCTACAGTTATTATATTTTATATTTTCTAAGGTTAATGTTGTTTAAGTGTTGGGCTGAACTTTAATTATATTAAAAAGCACATGCACGAAATTGTAAAATATTTTATGTGTTATTGGGTTTAGTTTACTAGGGTTTTATTATATTTGGGTAGAATTAGGGTTAGCCACCTATTTAAAGGGGCATTATTCATTGTAATTCAGAATTAACGAATAACATATTTTTTTACAAAATAAAGTGACTTGTGTCAACTTGAGGGAGTGGATTCTTCCTTGGTTCTACGGAACAAAAGCTTATCAACGTGTAGCAAGCGTTGTGGCGTTGTATATCGCTGTTCAAGATTCTCCAAAGAAATAAAGAAAAGTTCTTAAGAACAAGATTCCTTAAGGGTTGGACTTGATCTTGGAAGGATTTTATTTTTACAAAATCACGATTCGCGGTTCTTAGGGCTTAGAACACGTGGAGGGGTTTGCTTGGCTTTGTTTCAGGCAGGTTTCTTATCACAATGGCTATCTTAATCACATGTGGTCAAAACCATAGTGATAATAAACCCTCAAGTTTATACTCAAATTATATTAATATTGCAAATAATTTGGTTACTTTTTTTTTTGAAAGATAATTTGGTTACTTTAACATGACCAAAATGCCTATATAATTAAACACCTAAGCTTACTATTACATATATTCCAAAGGGATACAATGTATCAAATTTAATTTCACCTAATTGATACTCCTATTTTATACGCTTGTTGTAACAATATGTTTGATAATTTTCAATTTTCATCGGAGAATGGGTATCGGAGAATTCATCTGAAGTGACTGAATAAGTTCAGAATCTGTGAAACTGAGAGGAGGCAGCGAAAAATGACTCTGAGTAGAGCTTCCACTTCTGATTTCTTGCATAGTCAATAAAGCTGCAACTGAGTTTCTGAAAATCCCTTCTCCTGTGACTCTAATTGGTTTTCTTTTTTCTTTCCTCTTTTCCTCTTCTTCTTCTTCTTCTTCATTTTCTTCCACAGGAAACACTTCAGCTATCGTTCTTTCGCATTCCTTGATCAGTTTCGAAACAATCTCAGTTGTAAAGAAAGGTTGCTTCAACACATTTTGAATGAACAACAAGCGCAGCAACCCACCTGTTCTCTTATCATACTTCTTCAAAATCTTAGCCAAACCTACATAAAACTCATAAACATATTAATTTTAATTCTATTAGTTGATTCAAATTACATCTGCCTCCTTTTTAATTATGAGCTTATGTAAGCTTCAATGGGTTTACCTGTGTAATTGATATTGCTATAATTGACTAAAAGCACCATTTCGCCATGGAAATTGACAATGTCTTTCCTAATATTTGCCATCTCCACTTTCTAATTGGACTCTGAAAGTTGAGTTCCGTTTGGTCCCCATGTATCAATCGCCCTCTGAATCCTCCGTTGCAATTCCTGCACATATGTTTATTTTCTTTTTAGTTCATCACTTAATTTTCAATCTATTAGTCCATTTATTTGGTTGGCTGGTAAATATAAAATCCCTGTTAGTAAATTTGCTTCGGTTACTATGTAAATGAAAATTAGGATCATATTTTTTTTGTCCTCTTATTGTCTTCTCTTCATATTTTCATTTAGTGATATGACACATACAATTCAGTATTAATTATGTATATATTTGTATATGTATCGGTCACTAAATGATAATAACGGGGAGAGAAAAAAACATGAATAGGATCCTTGTACTTGAATGAAATGTCAGCAACTTATAAAATATATATTATATGTAAATGTCAGAAAACTGAATAATCGTGTCTGCTATTATATGCAAATATCTTTTTTTTTTCAATAAACATATTTTCATGGTGTATGGTTTATGATCTAATTTTATGATCTTGTTTTCAAATCTAAAAGTATATTTTTTATATAAATTTGGGACAATCGAAGATTTTACTATCTCTTTTATTTTTTATTTTCCTGTTGCTTTTTTGTTTTCTCAATTAAACACATCTTAACTATAAAAGCAAAATTTGATTCTGGTGTTAGAAACGATCCACATCTTAACTATATAACTTGTCAGGAGAAAACAATGCCAAATGGAGGAATTTTCAATTATAGGTCTCGCAATTTTAAATTACAAAAGAATCTATAGAATGACAATAGACACTAAACCATATATAGTCCATGGGGCCACGTTTTGACTAGCGTCACGTAAATCCCCCAAGAACTTTCCTTTTTTTTTTTTTTTTTTTTTTTTTTTTTTTGTAAAGCTAGCATTTAACAAGATCTAACAGAGTTTACGATGGCTTGGCTTCCTAGTTAAAATCAGTCAACATCTAATTAACTTGTCAAGAAAAAACATAATCTGAAAAATTGAAAAATCAAAAATAAGTTGAAAATTTATGTTGCTTTGGAATTTTTTTACATGTCTTGTTGACTAACGGCCGTTTCATCCGTCACATTTCCAAAATTTCCGTTATATTTCTTAAACTAGAGGTATAAAATGTGATAACAAAACAATTCCATATCGTATCAGCAACATCATAAATAAACACCTACCGGAAAATCTTTGTTCTTTGAGAAATTAAATGAGTTTGCGAGTGCAAAACGATGAAATGAGAGAACTTGGACCCATACGCAAATTCAGAGTTAGAAGAGTGACAATCGCAAATAGAGCTTGTATGAAGAAATTTCCGATTGCAAAAAGCTCAAGCTTCTTGCTCTGCCATCTTCATCACAAACGGGGAAGGTTAGTCTTACTCTTACTCTAATCATATGCATGCTGTCTCAACTCAACTTAACATCCCCGCCCAGTAAAATTTTTCAGTGTTTTTGTTAACTTCTTTGTGTGACCTTATTTAATTTACTGCCATGGCATCTCCTCAAACATTTATATGTTTCTTCAATATGTTCATTTCTATTTTCTTTCTTCAAAATCTCTCAAAGACTTTCTAATCCCATTGTTAAGGTTCTTGCGCAATCTTCTCACTTTCTTTTCCATAGGTTTAGGGTCAAGCTGCTTGAAGCACTTACATGTTACATATTAATTCTTCTGTAAATGAGAGTGATGATATGAACTATGAATATATATATATTTTTTTATTGTATCATTATTATTGTTTAATTTAAGTTCAAATCGACAGTAAAACCATGACATTTAATTTTAATTTTTATTTACTAAGAGGTAGGATCAGCTTAATTTCGCTGATCCTACCTCCTACGTTTCTTAATCCAACCTTCCTAGCTAATATAATTGATTATTTTTAATAAGTGGTTTTATACTTTTTGGTAGATTTACAAGTGAGCAGACATTGAATTCCTCTTCGCCACGTCACATGATCTTCATACTCTTAGTGCCGTTGCTGATTGGGCTGCAACAAGTTGATTATCAGAACAAAAATGTATCACCATTCGATACACACCCTGTACAAATGTGGGTTTTTTTTGGATTTGTCTTTTTCTGTTGTTTGGGACTCGATATTAATGCAGAATCAAAAAGTTTCCAAATCAATGGTCATGTTATTCTCAGCTGTGGTGCTCTTGCTACAATCTCGCTAGCATCAATTTTCCTCCCACGCTTACTTGGCTGGATCTTTTTAGCCTCATGGATCATTTTGTCAATTGTGTTAGCCAACTGGCACTTTATACTCAAAAATGGAACTGTGATAATAATTTCCAAATTTTGTGACAGGTTTCACAGTTTCTGTGGTCAGTTTACCTTGAAGAAACAACATTTGCCTATGTAAATTTCTCATTCTTGTAATGAATTAGAGAGTACAGTTACTACTTGCTACAATTATTAAATCAATAACACTTTTTATTAATTTGAACTCTTATCTCGTAGTATCGAATTTCTAGTTCTTTTACTTTTGAAAAAACAACATTTTCATTTGTAATTTTATTCATAACACTTTTCTTGTAGTATCGAATTTACAAAGGCTCTTCTTATATCAAACTTGTCATAATGTTAAAATATGAGCTAGTAATGGCTTGATTAGAGAGCTTTAATGTTTTGGATTATATGTAATGTGAAGTCTTAATGTTCGAGGAAGTATGTGTGTAATTTATTTTTGATTCACTTCAAGTAATTCTCTTGAACCCATGTTTCCCGAAATAAAAGAATAATATGAGTTAAAGGTGTTCTAATAAATAATTGTAAATATGCATATATTATATATATATATATATTCATAAGTATTGTATTTAAAGTTTTCAATCTTGTTCGATTGTAGTGTGTGTGGATACTTACTAGGTTTCTATAACTCAATCCACTACCACTGTTAGTTTTGCAGGTTGGCAACCTAATCAGTCATCTACTCTGACTTGGACATCTAGCTTGAGACGATGGATTGCTCAAGTTGTAGTCATCAATTCTAGAGTCATGGGAAGAGTATTATGGTTTAGTAAATTATGACATTCTTGTATTTGTTTATATTAATCAAAACATATCATTATATGTGTGTAATGTTAAGTGTTAGGTTGAATGTTTTGATTTGGGCACGGAGCCCTGTAAATTGATGATGATAATTTGTTGTTTGAGTTCGGACCAAATGTCATATTTGTAGGTTTGATAGTCGTTCAGTTTTCGTGATGATGGATTGTGATTTAGGATATCTATTTTTAGGGCGCGTCATGCTCTTTTATTTTTTTTAAATTTAGGGGCTTATGAAAATGAGTTAATCCTGTCTCCTGCAGATAGCATTTTACCTCTGGCGGAGTGTTACAAAACGTCTCGTCAAATTAAGATTAAAACCCTAAAAGTTAAACTTTGATTCTTCCGAATTTTAAAATATTTAAATATTATTTTACTAATTTGCCTTCATATATTGTCTTTATACGAAATCATGAATACATTCTATCGATGCACTGCAGCACTGAAGGATGTATATAAAGCAACTGGCTCCACAAAAATTCATTAATTTTTATTTTATATTTTTGTGTGTATATATATATATAAAGTAAACAATACCCATAAATATATTATTTATTAATTTTTTTAGTTGTATTTTTTTAACATAATATATAAGCTCAAATTTAAATTAGTTAAAAGAAATTCAATACACTTTTGCATCAAACATGTGGTAATATAAAGGACACAATATTGAATTTAAAAGCGACCTTCAAGTTGAAAGCGACCATGTTGATTTTAAGGCCAGCACGAGGCCCCACAGACTGACCAACCAAAAGTGTACGCGTATGTGTGCAAAATCCTATTCCGTCCGATACTTTTAGACCCATAAATCTGTTCGTTGCATCCATATCGTATCAGAATCATCATAAGAAATTCTTTGAGAAATTAAATGAGTTTGCGAGTGCAAAACGATGAAGTGAGAGAACTTAGACCCATACGCAAATTCAGAGTTAGAAGAGTGACAATCGCAAATAGAGCTCGTATGAAGAAATTGCCGATTGCGAAAAGAACGAGCTGCTTCCTCTGCCATCTTCATCACAAGCGGGGAAGGTTAGTCTTACTTTTACTCTTATCATATGCATGCTGTCTCAACTCAACTTAACATCCTCGCCCAGTAAAATTTTTCAATGTTTTTGTTAACATCTTTGTGTGACTTCATTTAATTTACTGCCATGGCATCTCCTCAAACACACACACACACACACATATATATATATATATATATATATATATATATATATATATATATATATATATATATATATATATTATCTCAAAGACTCTCTAATCCCATTGTTAAGGTTCTTGCGCAATCTTCTCACTTTCTTTTCCATAGGTTTAGGGTCAAGCTGCTTGAAGCACTTGCATGTTACATATTAATTATTCTGTAAACAAAAGAGTGATAGTAAATTATGAATGAGGTGATGAGTTTTTCCGAGGGAAATGAGTTTTATACACTTGTTTTTTGTTTTTGTTTTTACTGTATCATTATTATTATTTAATTTAAGAGTGCAAATTCAAATCGAAATAAAAACCATGACATCTTGATTTTTTTACTAAGAGGTTTACGTTTCTAAATCCAAACTTCCTAGCTAATATAATTGATTACTTTTACTAAGAGGTTTTATACTTTTTGGTAGATTTGCAAGTGAGCAGGCATTGAATTCCTCTTCTCCACGTCACATGATCTTCATACTCTTAGTGCCATTGCTGATTGGGCTGCTACAAGTTGATTATCAGAACAAAAACGTATCACCATTCGATACACACCCTGTACAAATGTGGGTTTTTTTTGGAGCTGCCTTTGTCTATTGTTTGGGACTCGATATTAATGCAGAATCAAAAAGTTCCCGAATCAATGGTCATGTTATTCTCAGCTGTGGTGCTCTTGCTCCAATCTCGCTAGCATCAATTTTTCTCCCACGCTTACTTGGCTGGATCTTTTTAGCCTCATGGATCATTTTGCCAATTGTGTTAGCCAGACACTTGATACTATACATTTATCAAAGGCTCAAAAATGGAACTGTGATAATAATTTCCAAATTTTGTGACAGGTTTCACAGTTTTTGTAGTCAGTTTACCTTGAAGAAACAACATTTACCTACGTAAATTACTCATTCTTGTAATAAATTAGAGAGTACAGTTATTAAATCAATAACACTTTTTTTATTTGAACTCTTATCTTGTAGTAACGAATTTACAGTTCTTTTACTTTCGAAAAAACAACATTTTCTTTTGTAATTTTATTCACAACACTTATCTCGTAGTATCGAATTTACAAAGACTCTTCTTACATGTAACCACTTAATGAATTTTGGAAGTTGACTTGACTCGTGCTTATTGCATTTGAATTTGCACATAAAACCATCCAAATTTGTGCAAGAGAGATGCTTTTCAGCTTTAGGTCAAGCTATTCTTCCACCCATATTTAGTACAAGTTCTAAAAAATTCAAGAAATTTATTTAAATATTTACTAAGTGTATCATTTTTTTTACTTGGTTGTTTAACTTTTTTTTTTAAAATTTTGATAACATTATAGAGTAATTTTTTAGTGCTATTATTAAATAAATAATATAGTACCACTATCAAATTAAATGATATGATATTCTTTTTGTTTAAAATTGTGATTTGACTTGTAATAATATGATAAAATTATATTTTGATCAAATTTTTTTTTTTTTTTAGTGTTTGGTTGTTAATAAAAAATATGATTACTTATCGGGATAAACACATATCGCTCAAGTAATACAGTGACTGAAAGTCTTATTAATACTAAGACTAACCTACTTACTTTGAACTAAACTACTGAGGATGAGAGTTGATTTATTAATATAAAATTAATAAATAATGAGCAAACAATAATTTTGGAGATAAGCTTTATGCGCAAGAAGAACCTAAGGTAGTAACTTCACCTAATAATGCACACAACATGTCCAAATATTTTTCATTTAATTGAATTGTTGTTATTAATTATTAACCTAAAATAATAAATTATTCACAAACCTCTTTCGATGGTCAGGTGAAAATATTTAGAATAAATCAATTAACTATATGTTTATGTTAATTAAATTAAATCGAATTCATTAAGGTCAAGTTTTAATATTGGCTACGTATACTCTGCATGTATATGTTTATCTTGTAGGAAAATCTATTCAACGGATAAATCACACGCTATTATTCACACGGCTAACCCAAATTCCATCTGTTGAGTTACTAAGGATTTACCAAGGCTATTCAAGCATAGAGAATAATAAATAATAAATAACAATCACAAAAGAATAAAAATATACAAATAATTAATTAAACATGATTGAGATCAATATTTAATGAATTAGTTACTCATAATATTTAATAAAAATAAGTTAATCATTAATATAAGATAAAGAACGCATTAAAAATAAAACTAAAGAGACAAAAGAAGAATGAAATTTTTGTTTACAGTCTTCGTCTTCAAATTATAACTCTCGTCGATACACTCGTTCTTACCTTACTCTATACATCATACTTTGAATGCTCCAAAATATATTAAGAGACTATTTTTTTTTTGTGGCTCTCTCTTTAATCGCACTGCAAAGATCCCCATTTATAATGAAACCCGCATTTTAAATCACGCACTCCTAAGGCGATAATGATATTTTGCTCCAAACCAAAACAGACAATAATTGATACTCCCTCCGTCCCTTTTTGATATGCCACCTTTATCTTTTTGGAAATCTCAAATCATAGTCCAATTTCCTTATTTAGAGAGAGTTAAATGAAAAATTTATTTATATACCCTTATTTAATAAATAACTTTATTAAATTTAAATATGATTGTGTGTGTTAATGAGAAATATATCAGAGAAATATTAATTTTTTTAATCATATTAATCATATTCCATTATATTATTGGAAAAAAAAACCATCCGGCCTATTTTAATAGACGGATTATTTCCTTTGTAAATTATTAACGTGACTTTCCTTGAAATAAGCTTTAATTGCTTTAATAATAAAGCTTAGCTACCGACAACAATCAACCTATTTTAGCTTTAGGACTTTTCCTTATAATCAATTAACATGGAACCCACAACTTTACATTTGGCTTTTGAACTTTCCTAATTAACTTGGCGCAACTCACTTCATTTTTCTCCTTGGTGCAGTAATATATGGCGTGCATTCGAGAATTAAAAGCTTTGGGGTTCGAAGAATTGAAGCTGTCGGATGCGTTCGTTTTCATCTCAATTTGATATTTGCTTCTATAGCTGTGAATTGAAGCTTTGGTTTTCATTTCATCAGCATGTTTCCCGAATTGTCACCATCGTTTTTAAAAGCAAAGTTATAGCTTTTGCATTTTATCTTTTAATTCTGGTAACCCATTTGCGTTCTTACAGGATGGCGGAGTAAATGGTGGCGATCAATGGCGTTGACGATCAGATGCCCAAGGACTTCTTTGATCCGGATCAAGACAGCAGCAAAGTAACATAATTAACTAAAAAAGATGGAATCTTTAGAGTTGGAGAACAAGGATATGATGAACACAGTCAATAAACTGAGAATTGAAATTGAAGGAACAGAGGAAGATAGAAGGATTTTAGAATCAATTGCGGCTCGAGCCGAGTAGTTGGAGGCTGAAGTGTCACGGCTGTAGCATGACTTAGTGACTTCAATGCGTGAATGAGAGGAATTGGGTGCTGAGGTCGCGGAATTGAATAGGGTTTTGGATTAAAAAAGAGTGACTGCTATATTTTTATGTCAGTTTTTCTTTTAGGTTCGTTCTTTCACACTTCAGATTTTTTTTTTTTTCAGGAATTTCCATGTGGAGCAGTTTCATGCTTTTATTTCTAAGCATTTTATTTTTATTAAATATATTATATTTATTTGACGGTGGAATTTTTAACCTTTTAAAAAAAAAATCGTTTGATAAAAATATAGCACAAAGTCTGAGGTTTTTGATATTTCTTCTATTGTCTCATTGTACTGTTATAAATGGTGATCGGGCACCATTCACTTTTTGTATGAATATTTGATATTTATGCAATATAATATTTATTTTATCATGATTATTTATTTTAATATATGGTAACTCTTACTTTATTTTATATATTGTAAATCTAAGAGTTAGATTACTCTAAGAGTTAGAGATTTCGAGTTACACTCGGAACCTTATATGAAATTGGTAAAGACCCGAGAATTATAATATATGGTGATATAGTTGCAAGAGTTGCAAATGGTGTTGAGGAATATCACGCATTCTCTCAAATATAAATTATTCATGGTCTAGATACATTGACATGGGTCGGTCATTATATTGGTAAGACTAGTGCATTGTCTATATATGTAATGGACATATGGTTTGTCTCAACAGACTGTGAGCTTAACAGAAGTTCGTATAGAAATGCAGATATTCATTAGTTGAATGAATATTGAACAAACTCATAAAAGATGACTAATAGATATTCCATAAAACTGTCAATAGTTATCTTTTCGAGTTGAGTAGTTATTGTGGTCCTTTGACTTGAGACACCATATTGGTCTTGTGAGTGATCCTATGTGCCTGATACCATGCATGTCAGAGACCTTTCATGGTCTGGCCTCTGGATGACTGTTAGGTATAGACCGATGCTCACGAAGATCGGTGTGTGTTAAGATGAGGATTCGTCAGTCCATATGGTTGGATTTTATTTCCAGAAATTTTCAGAATATATTCCGGAAATCTTTTGGCCGAAAGTTCGTTGAAGAAATTGTTTCTTTAACATTATAAATAATATTCAAAAAGAGTTTTGCTATATTATTTATTAATGGAATATAAGGATGAAAAATTTCATATATTGAGTAGATAATGTTTTGACAGTATAACTATAATCTTACTCAATTGGAAATGCTAATGACGAAGGGATTATACATTAACGTTTTTAACCACGACTTGTATGGTTCGACATGTCGTGTTGTTTTATCATGATTTGTAGGTGGACAGGCCTTCATGAAATATGTATACAAATATATGAGATATATATATGTATATATATACGTAACAACCGAACGTGAGCCTAGAGAGTTCCACTATATTAAGTTTACTCGTTGAGCACTATGGCGACCTTTCGTCAAATGTTGACAAAGTATTTCTGGGTTTTAGGATTAAATTGTTTAATCCGATAATTTATGAGATGAATTGAATTAATTAATTTTATATCAAGAGTTGATATAATTTTATTGTATAATAAATGTAAATTTGATTTACATTAAATTAGTAATTAATTTGTGAATTAATTTAATTGTTAAATTAATATACAAAATTAATTACTTTGTTTATACAAATAAAGATTTTAATTAATTAAAGTAACTAAGTTAAAAGCAATTGAACATTTTTGGTTTGAGTAACTAATTCATTCAATTGTAACCAAGTTATTAAAGTTGGTGAGATATTTATTTTAACTTTGGTTAAGTTAATTTTTTTAAATATGTGGTGTAGAGAAAAGATTCCCTTAAACCATGGTTAAATTATATGGCTTGAGTTTGTTTTTCTTTAATTAAATTTTAATAAAATAAAAAAAAAATGGTTTTGACTTTTAAAAGCACACACACTGCCTGCCGAATTGAAAAGAACAAGTATAAAACAAAAATTGTTTTGGTTGTTGTCCTTCTCACTTCTTTGCTGCATTCTGCCGAAAATAAAAGAAAAACAACCACCTCCATTTGCTCACTGTCTGCCGAGCAAGAGAAGATGAAAAATTGAAGTTTTTGATTTTGCCTTTCCAAAATCAAACCAAAATCTCTCACCAAAAAATTACCTAATAATAATCAAATTCATAGAATTAATCCCTAAGTGTTAAGGGTTAATCTATGCTCTTGAAATTTATTTTTTCCTAGGATTCAAAAGTTGAATTTTGGGGAAACATTTGGTTGCCATTCTTGAGTGATCAAACCACATTTTGATCACCAAGATTTGTTCATTGGAATAGCTTAATTTGGTGGAATTTGGAGAAAGCTTAAAGCTTGGAGGATTTGGAAAAGCTTGAAGGAATGATCAATTGACAAAGCTTGTTGGTACATTTAATTTGTCAATTTATTTGTTCAATTTGTTGATGATTATTGTTGAGAAAAATTGTTGTGGATTTGTTGGATTAATTGGAAGTATGTAAGTGAGGATTAGAAGCATTGAAGTGTTGGAAAATCGATATATAGTTGATATGTTAATTTTTGTATGCTTGGAATAATTTTGCAAGAGTTGGAAAATTATTTTGTATGCTAGAATTAATTTTTCAAATGTTGGAAAATTAATTTTAGTATGTTTGGATTATTTTCAAGTGTTGGAAATAATTTTGATGCTTAGAGTTGATAAATATATTAAAGTGTGTTGAAAAATTTTATTTGGCTTATGGTAATTATTTTAATGCATGGAAAATATTTTTGGTGCATTAGGAAAATTTTAAGTTGATGGAAAAATTTTTAAACCACTGTTAAGGACTGCCGGATTTAAAAAAAAAAAAAAAAAAGTTGTATTCGCTCGTGATTTGATCTCGGGCGGGTTTCCGCTGCGTTCGGAATTTCCGTTCCTCACTCAACATGTACAACATTTGTATTTCTTTGGTTTGGGAAACTGAAAATATTACATGCATTTGTAGATGCATTCAGTGAAATCCCATGACTGAATAAGCTACAAATGGAAATCCATGGGCTCTAAATGCAAGAACCATGGGATATTACAATAGTACTTCACAAGAGGTTTGTTTAACTTTTCAAATTTTCTTTTTGTCTATCCTATTGAAAATTCAAAACTAATGTCTTTAGATGCTTATAAAATTGAAGGTTTTCCAAACAAGCTTACTTAAATGTCATGGGATTTTCAGGTACTTGTATGCAGATTTGTGTGCTTACTGCTATATGAGCATGAACTGAAAGCCCTGAAAATAGTGGATCTATGAGAATGATTTCCAGTGTATTTGTCAGGTTTCATAACTTCTGTAGTTCTGTTACCTATAAACGACAACATTTGCCCATCTAAATCTCGACAAATTTTTTAATACTATTATTTTAAGGACGATATGATACCATCAACCAATAATTATATAATTTATATGAATTGTATTAAATAAAATTATCATTTATTTAGTTTTTTTTTTTTACTATTTAATACGGATGACAACATATTATTGGATTATTACATGAATGATGTGGTACTACTGTTGTATACTAGAATTTTTCGTAAATCTCTCGTTGTTGTAATGAATAATTGGTACAATAACTTAAATCAATAAAACTTTCATTATAATTCCAAATTTACAAGGCTATCTTAATCATTTGTGGTCAAAACCACAGTGATGATAAACCCTCAAGTTTATACTCAAATTATATTAATATTGCAAATAATTTGGTTTCTTTCTTTTTTTTTTTTTTTTGAAAGATAATTTGGTTACTTTAACATGACCAAATGCCTATATAATTAAACACCTAAGCTTACTGTTACATGTATTCCAAAGGGATATAAAGTATCAAATTTAATTTCACCTAATTGATACTCCTATTTTATACGCTTATTGTAACAATTTGTTTGATAATTATCCATTTTCATCAGAGAATGGGTATCGGAGAATTCATCTGAAGTGATTGAATAAGCTCAGAATCTGTGAAACTGAGAGGAGGCAGCGAAAAATGACTCTGAGTAGAGCTTCCACTTCTGATTTCTTGCATAGTCAATAAAGCTGCAACTGAGTTTCTGAAAATCCCTTCTCCTGTAACTCTAATTGGTTTTCTTTTTTCTTTCCTCTTTTCCTCTTCTTCTTCTTCTTCATTTTCTTCCACAGGAAACACTTCAGCTATCGTTCTTTCGCATTCCTTGATCAGTTTCGAAACAATCTCAGTTGTAAAGAAAGGCTGCTTCAACACATTTTGAATGAACAACAAGCGCAGCAACCCACCTGTTCTCTTATCATACTTCTTCAAAATCTTAGCCAAACCTACATAAAACTCAAACTTATTAATTTTAATTATATTAGTTGATTCAAATTACATCTGCCTCCTTTTTAATTATGAGCTTATTATGTAAGCTTCAATGGGTTACCTGTGTAATTGATATTGCTATAATTGACTAAAAGCACCATTTCGCCATGGAAATTGACAATGTCTTTCCTAATATTTGCCATCTCCACTTTCTAATTTGACTCTGAAAGTTGAGTTCCGTTTGGTCCCCATGTATCAATCGCCCTCTGAATCCTCCGTTGCAATTCCTGCACATATGTTTATTTTCTTTTTAGTTCATCACTTAATATTCAATCTATTAGTCCATTTATTTGGTTGGCTGGTAAATATAAAATCCCAGTTAGTAAATTTGCTTCGTTTATTATGTAGATGAAAAATTAGGATCATATCTTTGTTTTTTTCTCCACTTATTGTCTCCTCATGATATTGTCATTTATTGATATGACAGATATGATTCAATAATAATCATATTTATATGCTCTCTGTCACTAAATGATAATACCGATATAAATCTCGTAATTTAAAATTACAAAAGAATCTGTAGAATGATAATAAATTCTTTTGCAATATAGAATTGACTTTTGCTTTTGAAATTTCACACATCGTGAAATTTTTATTTTTTAATATCTTTTTTTTTAGAAAATCTCATCGTCAAATCACCTCATCAGAATTTGATAATTAAATTTTAACTCATTTTATACCACGTCGTATATACCCTTGGGGCATGTTTTAATATCACACTTTGACTAGCGTCACGTGAATCTCCGATGACAAATCACCTAATCAGAATTTGATAATTAAATTTTAAATCATTTTACACCATACCGTATATACCCTTGAGGCATGTTTTAATATCACACTTTGACTAACGTCACGTGAATCCCCGGTGAACTTTCCTTTTTTATTTTAGGAAATTAAAATTTTCTTTTACTGCTTCTAAAGCTAACATTTGATCAAGATCTAACAATGTTTACGATTGCTTGACTTCTTAGTTAAAATCAGTCAACATCCAATTAACTTGTCAAGAAAAAACATAATCTTAAAAATTACAAAAAAAAAAATGTTGAAAATTTAAGTTGCTTTTGAATTTTTTATATGTCTTTTTTGACCAATTTCATTTTCTATTCTAATTTGAGTCAAATTCTATAGTGTAACGGCCGTTTCATTATAACCACAAAAATATTCCGTCACATTTCTAAAATTTCCTTTATATCTCTTAAAAATATTATTAAAAAAATCTGACGACGGTGGCTATATTCAAAATCTACCCCTATAATTAAGGAAAATTAAAAAATATACCTTTTGTTTGATAATGAAATCCTCTTCTTTCTCCATGAAAAATGCATTGAACTTGTCGATCTCGTCGTTCAACAAGTAAACGAACTGAGCCTCTGCTTTCACATACTCAATCGATCCATTCAACAATGGTGAAGAAGCCGAAGAAATCAACTTAACGAGCTTCTTCAATCTTTTATATGACAGAAATTTGTCGCGCCAGCCGGGTAACGTTTCTTGAATTTGTTGCTGTAATCTCTTACCAAACTTCATTTCAACTCAAGAATCTTTAAAAATTCAAAATGAAGTGGCAATGAAATAGGGAAGGATTGGGGATATGGAGGGGATTTTGTTTTATAAAGAAAAGATTGGCAGAATATTAAAGGGCATATGCTTGGCGTGATGAAGTGGGTGCAAGAAAAAGTACAAATAGAGTCGTTGAAATTGGAGAATTGATAAAAGCATATTCGGTTTTGTATGACCATGATGTAAATTACTGTACATTTTGTTTCTATATTTTATTATGCGAAATGTTAACGAGTGCCCTTGGAGCGAACACTCGTTAAGAATCTCTTTTAGGAAAATTTTCATGGGAGAAATGAAAAGTAATTAATGTTTAATAATTTTTTAAATTCCACGTAAAAAATGATGTGAATTTTTTTCAAAAATATATCTTTAATAAGTGTTCTTAGGCACTCGTTAACATCATCTATTTATTATATAAATAATTGCAGCTGGTGTTTGCAAACTGAGGAAATTGGAGTACCGGGGGAGTTTGATTTTACATGCCTGTCACAGAGAAAAAAGGGCTAATAACTTTTGGTGGCCCTATTTTTTTTTTAATTTCTTAAATAAGTACACATGTTCTCTGTTTGTATCAAATAGGCTACTGATTATTAGGGACAATTTATATACTCTTTAGTTGGACGGATTAGATCTTATTCTAATAGAGATAAAATCTCATTGTGAATCGGGATGCGTCAAATTTTTGTACCCATTAATTGAACTTGTCATATATGAATATTGATATCTCTATATTATAGATTATGGAAATGAGTGATAGATTAAAAAGACTCATTGTCTCCTATCTAATCTTATTTTCTGTCAATGAATTTTGATTATTTAAAAAGATATAAAAACGTTTATGTACTATAATATATTGATAATAATTTTTTTATTAACGGAATGAGGTGAATCGATTTTTAAAATGATGGGAGTTTATCTTTCCATTGGAGAAAATTTTAAATATTTAATTGTCATTTTTCCATCGGTTAAAAATTAATTAGGATTTACCGACCTATTTGATACAAATTGAGCAATTGTACCCGTAATTGAAAAGTTATGGCAACTCAAGGCCTCAGATGTTATTACGTACTCAAGTGGGACATGCTTGTAGGTGACTGAATGCCGGTGATTTTAATGAGACGATAAAGAAAAAATAGAAGATTCTGAGGAATCTCCTAAGAATCTCTACTAGGATATGCCAAAAAATGTGACTTTCGAAAAGAACTTCTTGGGGGAATATGTGAATTTTGAAACATGGAAATGCTCCCCACAAAGCTCATTGTGGGTCAATAGTCAATACATTGCATACACGCAGAGAAAAAATGGCTTGATCGATGCCACTTTGTCCCCAAATAGTATGGTCCAAAACTTTGAAATCTTATTTTTAATATCCTAGGTTCAACTCCTCCGTAGTATTTTTATAAGAATCCGAAATAGTATCGTTTTAATATCCTAGATTCAACTCTTATCATTCAATCGAAGTTCAAGAAGAAGTTATCTTAGCAGGATATTGAAAGTTAATATATGCATGCGAATCTGGTCTCGGCTGTCCATGAAAAGGAAAGGTTTCGTGCCGAAGTATCTAAGATTCAGTATGTAAAGATTTCTCTTTTGGAGTTTTTGACCCTACTTTATTTCTAACTAACTACTATTTCTTATGCATCGTCTTCTTGTAGGATCTGGAGGCATCTCAGAAACAGCATGATGAATTCCTCCATATGCACTCTGTTATGAGCATGGAAGTCCCCAAGATGAATGAACAATTACAGGGTGCTGGTGATCGTTGTCAGGATGACCTAGAGCTCATTTTCTCCCATCCCACGCTCGGTACAATGTCATTAGCCAGGTGAATAGTGCCAAGTGTTATCACCTAAGGTGGGAGGATCGCATCAAGGATCTTGCTGACATAAACTATTGAGGGGGTCCTGATGATTGTGATACAACGACGAAATCAGAACTACGATCCCAATCATTATTTGTAATGTAAACTTCACAAATAATATAATCAAATATAAATACAAAAACTGGTTACAAGTGTTATATTATTACTTAGTACGATAAAAGATCGATTCCTTATTTTGAGGATTCTCGCACTGTTTATAATACTTTATTATAAGTAAAATAAACTGACAACGATTACATTCTATTCACGTTTCTCATTAACTGGCATACTCTCTAAAATCTCAAAACTTCCATATTCTGGGTATTTGCTGTCTAGCTTAAAGAAACGAAAAATAATTAATTGACTGTATGATTCATTGTTTAGAAGATTCACGTGATTAGGGAACTGATTCTCTCGACTAACTCCTCGTGCGACCCCCACTTGCATTTCTTGGAAGTGAGTCTAAAGTGGTCGTTCTACTGAGAGGTCATGAATTCAGACTCTGGTAGAAGATTTTGAATTCAGGGTCTGACGAGATTAGATGACACTCTAGAGTAAACAACACTCTAGACTAAACCACACGTGAACACAAAAATTTAAATAAATAATCACATAAGGAAATAAAGGACATAATTTTATTTTTCAAAGCTCAAATTCTATCAAGGTTACAACCATATTCATATTCATAGTATATCTATTGAAATAATAATCACATAAGACAAATCCTAAATTTTAATAAAATTGAAATAACAAATATGCCTTGAATATGAAAATTAATTAACAAAAATATGATAAAAATAAAACAACCAAACTTTGTCCTACATCATAATATCTTTAAATAGCTTATCAGATGGATCGGAGATACTCTTTCAGGATAAAAAGATAATTAAGAAAGATAAATCAGAATATTAATTTGTTCAAGTTCAATTTTAATTACTCACATAAAGTTAGCTTAAAATCATGGTGCTAATTAACTTATATAAAGTTCAATACTAATCTCAAGAAAGACATTTATAGGATAAAAGAAATGGTCAAGATGAGCCATCCGGGTAAATTTTGCTCGGAAAAGTTCAAATAATGAGAGAATCTTAAGTCGGGTAAATTTTGAGTATTTCTCTGTTATAGTGGATTTTGGGTTTGTAGTCGAGATATCCGGAGTGATTTTTTACTCGCACGAGTTTTCCATTTCGTCACTAAAATATTTGTGTTGATTTTGTGTGATTGCTTTTAATATTCTACATTATATTATAGTTGTTTAATATTGAGGTTGCTTGTTGAGAATCCATAGACATATTAATTATGACTTGTCTTAGTTAATTGTGGTAAATTCCGCAGAGTCACAACCAAAGATAAATACAAATTTTCAAGATGTATTTAATCCAAATAGTCACATAACGATTAAGAAAATAGTTACAAAGATTAAATTAACTATTAAAATAGTTATATTTGAATTTCAAATATTAAAAAATCAATATTAACTGCTACATAATAAATATAGCAAATATTAAAAAAAATATATCATTGAAAATTACCAACAATCATCATGTTCATATGTAACTCCATTAGAAACCCACTACATAGTAATGCACTGATGCTGGTGCAAAACTATTAGCTGCTCAAATGAAATTGCAAGTTCTTAATTCAAGCTACCATGCACGTGTCGGCAAAATCAGTCTCTGCACAGGAGCTCTTGCATCAATTTCGCCTTTGATCATCACTGAAAGCTAAGATGGTCACATATCAATATAGGATAAGGATTACCACTACACTCCCACCATTTCTATGACATCTCATATAAGTTGTGAGAGATATTGGTGAAATGATTATTAGTAATGGATTCTCTTGATTAGTTGTGTTAGGGTTGGTGCTCCGAGTGCCAATCCGGATCGTATTTATGTCCGATTCATAAATACGAACAGTTTCGTTTTCCATAATATTACTAATTTAATGGTAGCACCCTTATCTTTTATACACTTATTCGATCTAATTACGATTAGTTATCTGATTATGATTGGATCGAAACTGAATATAGTTCAGTGATAAGTGTATATTATACAAAGACCATAGGATTTACAATATAGTGTGCAGTTACAACGTGGTTTGTAATTGACATTGGGAAGTGCACTATAAGATGTATATCCTTAAATAAATTTCCTGATCAAAGATTTACTAACACGAGTCGGTTACTAAAATCTGTTGAGACTAGTACATGTCGTATATCGTGACTTGGTCCGATGGTTTATCCCAGCGAACCATGAGTCTCGGGATACTTGTATAGACATGTAGGTGTTTATTTGATAAGACACTGAACGACTCACTGAAGGTTTCCTAATAGATGATACACCAACGTCAATATGAACATTCTCAAGTTGGGCGAGCATAGTGGCCCTTTGACTTGAGATACCACAGTGGGATATATGAGTTATCCTCCACACTTTGATGGCAGTCACGTCACCGATCTATTTAGATCAGACCTCCGCCTGTTCGTTGGGTGTGGACTAATGCTTATGATATCCAGTGCGTATCAAGATAGGATTTGTCAGTCCTGTGTACAGGACATAGGCATCCTCACGTGTTTATGATCTAGTAAATCCATGGCCGTAGTATAACATCGGAAACTAGTTCCGAGTGTTATTTAGAGATCGTAAATTGAAAGTCGACTGTATTATACCGAACGGATTTGACGTTCTGATCTATATCCCAGGTATAATACGGATTGTCTGTGACGAAGGGATTATACGTATGATATGACCTCGACTTGTATAGTTTAGCGAGATTATCCGTGGTTGTCATAATCCATGAGTGGGTAGATTATGGACACGAAATCGGATTTCGTGACGGATAAACCTAAACTTAGAGAGTCCCACAATATGAAGAGTACTCGTTGAGCACTTGGGCAACTCGATATGAATAATACAGATTATTCATAATAATTCACCGGATTAAATGAGTTAATTCGGATCGTTTAATCGTTAAACGACAACACATGCAAATAAGGGATTTTGTCCACAAATAATTATTGTGTATTTGTATTTGATACATAATACGATTAGATACACATTTATTATTCGTCAAATGAGATTTTGACACATGCCATAAATATATGTATTTGTTATTTATTGTAAATAAAATACATATATAATAATAATTACTTAATTAATTATTTTAATACTTAAATTGTTAAATATTTTAATAATTAATTAATAACATATTTCATAAATGTTATGATACATGTTTAATTATTATTGGTACATTTTTTGCATGAATTAATTACATTTTATTTGTCTAATTTTGATTGGATAATATAAAGTGTGATTTGAATTTAATTTGATTTTGTAAAAGGACAATTTTGCCCCTCCACTTGTCCATTTCGTTTTTTGTATATAATGTGAGAGAGAAATTGTTTCTTTCATCTTCCTAAGCTCCTTCAATGGCCAAAACATGTCTCAAGAAATGGGTTTCCAACTTTGCTTGGAGAAATCATGAAGAAATGAAAGAAAATCAAGAAAAAAAGCTATGGAATTAAGTGGATTAGAGGTAATTCATCATATCCCTTAGCTTAGAAACTTGTTTCTTGTTTTCTTGATGATCTAGAAGTGTTCTAGGGTTCTTTAATTTCTGAAAATTTGGGGCTTTTATTTGTGGTTCAAAGAGAAGGAAGTTTAGACATGTGTGAAGTAGATATTGGGTGGAATTAAAGTAATTTGCATCCAATTTGTTCAAATTATTGTTGGACAATAAGTTGCCATTCTAGAATGTAAAATCCACTCATTTTATGCCTAGAATTTTTCTAGAGTGATTCATATGTGTGGTGACTTGATTTGGTGTATTGATTAGTTTGTTTAATCAATGAATTTTGGATTAAAAGCATGAAAATAGGTAAATTCGGTTCTGCAGATCAGATCTGCCCAAACTGGAAATTATGGGGTATTTTTGATGTCCTACGAATGTAATGGATGTGTTTTGGGAGTTGGCACAATTGCTGGAAAGTGTTTTCGACTTGAAATAAGCGAAAACGGCCAAAAACGGCATTACCGGGTGGATTTTGAGCCAACCGGGTGACGGCTGTGAAAACAGTGATTCCGTCACTGTTCTGGCAGCCCGTGTACTGCCCCGACACTGTTGGAGCTGACCTGGGCAGTTTCCATAAGTGTCGGATAGTCGGTTTGGTCAAAAACGTGTTTTAGGTAATTTTACGGAAAAACAGTTTTCGTAAAAGTTTCGCGAGTTTTAAACTATATTTATGTTAATATATGATATTAAATAAATTGGTTTAGGTAATATATGAATAAATTATTCATATTAGATATTGAATAATTTATTCGGTATTTTGAAAAAGTTTTAAAATACGATATCGCCCGGACCCGCGCTTCTGCTGCGCCCCGACCCCAAAACCCCAACAAAAATGGTATGAGAGCCAGGTCTGATGCTTCATCCATTACATTATTCATGCTTGATATATGGTATATAATCCAATTTTAATGTTTGCACATGCTAGAAATCTAGATATGTTTCTTAACTGTTCAGTTCTATGCCAACGAATATGTAACATAAATTTAATTGTTAGATTGAGTTATATGTTCTAAGGTAGAATTGAATTGTTTAGAAAATGATTTAGATTAAATTCTGCATTGGATGTAGAGTGTGGCTTCCGTAGGAAAATCCCTGCTTTAAATATGGCTGTAAAGTAACGTGTATTGGATACATGTTCCTTGGTCCGCCTTGTCAATACGGATGAAAATGATTTCCTGATGCTATAGCTGTATCGTGCCAAAGCTGTGCAGTTATGGTTGATGGTAGTTCATTTGCACCGGTACAACTTATATGATAAGAGACAAATTCAAGTGAAAATGGAAATCCTGAACGTGCCAAAGCTGTCAGGACTACATCGGTAGCTTGAGTTTGTCATTGGCAAGTAAAGCCTTGATACGCCTCCCTGTGAACGTGCCAAAGCTGTCACAGTGAGAAACGGTCAGGACCAAAACCAGGATTCACTGGTGAGTGATTGACAAAGAGTTGTCTACCTAATGAATATACGTAGGCGAGAACGTGCCAAAGCTGTGAGTCGAAATATATTCATGGGATCCTACTCTCACTATGGAATTCGATTTAATTATTGAATTCCCGTTGTCCGTTGGGGATTACGATATTATGTAAAGTAGTGGGAGACACTACTGAGTTAAAAATCCATAACTCAAGCGGTGCGTAATTTTATGGAATTTACTGTTTTCGTTTTCCTTTTATCTATATAGTTTATAGATTTATGCTTCTTATCCATTGCATAGTATATTACCTGAATATATAGGTTTTCTGACTTTACTTATGGTTGCGTAGTTCTAGAATAGGTTCTAGAAAGACATTAGACTTAGATATTGTTAGATTAGTTAAAACCATCGGGAACTGTTGTTCCGATTTCCTCAAAAATCAAGATGGTTTGTGACTTATTACTAAGTCACGTTTAGCTAATGTAAATAGATATCTAGTTTAGGATATTAATCTAGTTAGAACTGTTTCTTATGCAATAAGAATTGACTTGAATAGTTCATGTCTCGAGATTCTTGACTAGCATTAAGAAAACCCCTTATGTATTTGTTTATCTTATAATGACATTTCTTGGCTTTAGTGACTTTTAGAAGTCGTGTGTCTGACACAGTTTGCTAGTCAATCATTTGCAATTGTTGTGAATTATTGAGCGCAAATAATAAAGTTTAAGAAATGAGATGTGTAAAGTTGTGTATAGAGAATATTGATTCTCACAATACGACAACTGTTGGTATTGGATATCGGATCTCCCGTCTAGTTATTTAAAATAATGTTTAATAACTGTTTTGATATTTGATATCGGAACTTGAGGCTATTGGATAGTTACTTATTCTGTATAAACAATTGTTACATATTTTAGTACGACTAGTAGTGTCATTAATTAAACATAAACATTAAGAAAATATCCGGTAAAGTAAATAACTTAGAACAATGCTTTATGAGGTTTTATCATAAAAGCATTAGATGTTTATTCCTTATGGTAAAGGATGGTTTGATATGAGTTCACACCACATATCCTTAACCATTTAATGAATATTGTATTCAGGTTGTGATTAAATCTTATTTAACCAATGATCGTCACTGGACCACGAATTTATTAAACTAATATTGGATATGTGTAGTTTGATGAATTGGAAATTGCCTAGATAGTTTTCTTTACTCCGTAATTTAGTTAATGAATTGTCATGACTTAGTTACGTGTTTCTAATAGAAAACTTATTGAATGTCTTGAATTGTTCAAGAACTGTCAATATGTTTCTAATGAAACTCGGATAGAATATTTTGAATAGTTCAAAGATATTTTATCTGTAGTGTTGAAAACTGTATCTTTAGTAATTCATTGCTCATCTTTGAATTGTTCGAAGGTGTTTGATTTGATCAAATGCATGAATTTAAGGCAATTAGTTCTCAAGTTATTTAATGAATAATATTCTTACTCAATATAAACTTCCGCAATTCCATTTTGATGGAATTGGTAAGTGGGAGTTATTGAATCTGATTTGATTTGATTCGTTGATATTGAGTGTTACCGAATTGGTTTTCAATACTCTTGGGGTTATGCTTCAGAAACACTAATTCATCTCTTTAATTAAGGTTCCATTTGTTTCTACAATTACATATATGGTATATATATTAGAAAATTCGAATCTTGAAAAGTTTAAGATTTGAATTTTTCTTTTATATAATGGTTATATAATTGAAAGTATTTGTGCCTCGGAGGTACGAGTGAAAAGTTTATCATTTATTCTATTTAATAGAATATTGTATTCTATTTGATAGAATATCTTTTCTATGATCCCGAGTAATAAAATTGTTTTATTACTTGGTGGTCGACATTGGATGTTGACGATTGTAGAAAGGACTTGACTTAGTGAAGTCAAATGAGAGAGTGGTAAATTGTAATGGAACTACGTAATTAATAAGATGAAAAGACCCTTAGACAACTACCGTATAAGTACAATAGGATATCAGAATCATTTACAAAGTATTTGATACTTAATGATTCTGTTGTTTTCTTATTGAAGAAAATTATCCTAAAATTTATAGTGGGAGCGATATTTGATATCAATTCCGGAATGTAGTATTGAACCATAAATTAAGGTTGTTCATAGCTTACTACGATCAAGTTTAGAACTTGATTGAGCTTTCGTCATGAATTGTTCATGAGATGTGCAAATTGTTTACGCAGCGAAGGCGAAGTGAGCTTATGCATGGCAACGGGCCGGGCTCGGGCCGGGCTTTGATGAGCCCGGCCCGGGCCCGTGCAGTCATCGGGCCGGGCCGGGTAGGCCCGGTCGGGCCGGGCCGGGCTCGGGCCGGGCCCGGGCCTAATTTTTTTATTATAAATAAAAAAATTTATTATAAAAATATATATATTTTAAGTCCGGATCCGATTTTTTTATTATAAAAAATTATAAATATAAAAAATTTATTATAAAAATATATATATTTTATAAATTAAAATATTTATTTATTTATTTTAAGTCCGGATTCGATTTTTTTATTACAAAAAATTATAAATATAAAAAATTTATTATAAAAATTTATATATTTTATAAATTAAAATATTTATTTATATATTTTAAGCCCGGGCCGGGCCGGGCCGGGCTTTTTGCGTGAAGCCCGGCCCGGGCCCGTGTTACCCCGGGCCGGGCCAAAGCCCGCCCGGGCCGGGCCGGGCCGGGCTTGCCGGGCCGGGCCGGGCTTCGGGCTTTTCTGCCATGCATAAGTGAGCTTGTAAAGGTTTGACCTTTATAGTATGACAGTGAGAAAGGTTATGCTCAGTAGTCTATTGTAGATTCTGAGAAAACTTGTCTATTGTCGCACTGTTTGGACAATTAAAGATCTGTTGGTTAATGTCGATATTAAACTGTATTTTGGCTAAAGAATGCAAAGTGGCGTTCTTGAGTGATTTATTCGAATGAGATATCCGTTATGATTTCTTTGTTTGAAGAGTTCATTCTAGAATGGCCCTAGAGTTTGTGTTCTGCTAAGATCACAGTTTGATATACTGGGTTATGGAGCCTATTGTAGACTCAGATAAGCTGTCCGGAAATTCGTGCTCTCTGATTTTGATATTAGTCAGATTGTCTGATTTTATCAAAATACAGAGAATACGTATTTGTCAGTAGCGTCAGTGGGAGCGTATAAATTTCTTTCTAGTACTATGTATCCTAAGTCTTCTTTTCTCCGTGTTAGCAGTGAGAGTAGTTTCTATTATATTTGATATAAGGTTTTATATAAGATATAAAACTGAGAGACTTGTGGGATACTTCCATTAGTCGCATATTAGATATGATCTAATAAATGACACAGTAAGACTATCTGTATGACAGTTAGTATAATTGTTTGACAGTTAACGTGTCTTTTATATATATAGTGTTCATCTTGCGTGAAGGATGATTCCTTTGTCGAAAGATAGATTGATTAAAATGTCTAATCAATCTTGTGCATCATTGGATGATGGCATAATGAATATTATATTGTATGCGATTAAAGATATCAATTTAATCATAATTGTTACGAGTTATTTTGATATACTGCAGACCATATGGTGAATCTCAAAACATGTTCTTTATGATCTTTGAGATATTAAGAACGAGTTTCTTATTCATGGAGAATTTAGTCAGCAACCATAAGATCAAATTAGTTTTGATTCTAATTATGACATTAGATGGTCTATGTCATATAAAGTCAGAAATGATGCAGTAGGAGTGTCACTGTTGATTCTACTGAACTAGTGAAATCAGTTGCAACTTTTGAGTATTGACTTATGAAGTTGCATAGTGACCTCATAGATTAGAAGTCTTCATATTAGTGAGGTGCTTGCGGTTGTCTTAAAGTATTGGATTTGATTTCTAAATACATAGACAACTCAGTAGCTATAGCACAATACTGATATAGCATCCGAGTCATATTGATGAAGAATTTGGATTCTACAGAATATGAATGATGCTGTTAAGGAAAACAGTTGGGTTTGTTGGACAGACTCGATTTGTAATGCAGACTCACTTGTTGTTACCTACCTCTTGAGTGCTGGTGAGCTCTTGAGGGCCAGGAGTATGCGATACACATTGAGATGTGTATATGATACTATGGATTGACACTAGAGTAAGTGGGAGAAATTGTTAGGGTTGGTGCTCCGAGTGCCAATCCGGATCGTATTTATGTCCGATTCATAAATACGAACAGTTTCGTTTTCCATAATATTACTAATTTAATGGTAGCACCCTTGTCTTTTATACACTTATTCGATCTAATTACGATTAGTTATTTGATTATGATTGGATCGAAACTGAATATAGTTCAGTGATAAGTGTATATTATACAAAGACCATAGGATTTACAATATAGTGTGCAGTTACAACGTGGTTTGTAATTGACATTGGGAAGTGCACTATAAGATGTATATCCTTAAATAAATTTCCTAGTCAAGATTTACTAACACGAATCGGTTACTAAAATCTGTTGAGACCAGTACATGTCGTATATCGTGACTTGGTCCGATGGTTTATCCCAGTAAACCATGAGTCTCGGGAGACTTGTATAGACATGTAGGTGTTTATTTGATAAGACACTGAACGACTCACTGAAGGTTTCCTAATAGATGGTACACCAACGTCAATATGAACATTCTCAAGTTGAGCGAGCATAGTGGCCCTTTGACTTGAGATACCACAGTGGGATATATGAGTTATCCTCCACACTTTGATGGCAGTCACGTCACCGATCTATTTAGATCAGACCTCCGGCTGTTCGTTGGGTGTGGACTGATGCTTATGATATCCAGTGCGTATCAAGATAGGATCCGTCAGTCCTGTGTACAGGATATAAGCATCCTCACGTGTTTATGATCTAGTAAATCCATGGTCGTGGTATAACGTCGGAAACTAGTTCCGAGTGTTATTTAGAGATCGTAAATTGAAAGTCGACTGTATTATACCGAACGGATTTGACGTTCTGATCTATATCTCAGGTATGATACGGATTGTCTGTGACGGAGGGATTATACGTATGATATGACCTCGACTTGTATAGTTTAGCGAGATTATCCGTGGTCGTCATAATCCATGAGTGGGTAGATTATGGACACGAAATCAGATTTCGTGACGGATAAACCTAAACTTAGAGAGTCCCACAATATGAAAAGTACTCGTTGAGCACTTGGGCAACTCGATATGAATAATACAGATTATTCAAATAATTCACCGGATTAAATGAGTTATTTCGGATCGTTTAATCGTTAAACGACAACACATGCAAATAATGGATTTTGTCCACAAATAATTATTGTGTATTTGTATTTGATACATAATACGATTAGATACACATTTATTATTCGTCAAATGAGATTTTGACACATGCCATAAATATATGTATTTGTTATTTATTGTAAATAAAATACATATATAATAATAATTACATTAATTAATTATTTTAATATTAAATTGTTAAATATTTTAATAATTAATTAATAACATATTTCATAAATGTTATGATACATGTTTAATTATTATTGGTACATTTTTTGCATGAATTAATTACATTTTATTTGTCTAATTTTGATTGGATAATATAAAGTGTGATTTGAATTTAATTTGATTTTGTAAAAAGGACAATTTTGCCCCTCCACTTGTCCATTTCGTTTTTTGTATATAATGTGAGAGAGAAATTGTTTCTTTCATCTTCCTAAGCTAATTCAATGGCAAAAACATGTCTCAAGAAATGGGTTTCCAACTTTGCTTGGAGAAATCATGAAGAAATGAAAGAAAATCAAGAAAAAAAAGCTATGGAATTAAGTGGATTAAAGGTAATTCATCATATCCCTTAGCTTAGAAACTCGTTTCTTGTTTTCTTGATAATCTAGAAGTGTTCTAGGGTTCTTTAATTTCTGAAAATTTGGGGCTTTTATTTGTGGTTCAAAGAGAAGGAAGTTTAGGCATGTGTGAAGTAGATATTGGGTGGGAATTAATGAGCTACGAAAACTGTCAAGAACACGACCGCCCGTACTAAATGCCGATTCAGATACCACAATCGATACCGGCATTGTAAAAATATCACGAGCAATCCTAGCCAAAATTGGATACTTACCGGTATTTGTTTTCCACCACATCAGAACACTAAAGCTAGGGTCACGACTAATCTCATAGGATTCCATTAAATACATTTCAACCTCAGTACTATCCTCTTGATGCATTGCATGACTAGTCTGGAAAACTTGAAATGGATCATCAGGTTGCACGTTATATTGCGCTTACGGACTCTATCTTGTACTCGCGGTCTAACAAATGGCTGAGATTGTGTAGCACTAGACCCATCTCCACCAACACCAGTTACACCCCCAGCCCTTGATCCATCACTGTCAACAAACAACCCATTTGTGCCATGCCAATCATTATACACATCATATAATCTCTTCAATAAATCTCTAGAAGACTTTCTCATTTCCTCTATCTTCACATCATCATTACCAAAAAGTATACCAAAGCAAACAGAGGCAAATGTCATCTTCCGTCGTGGATCAAGAATAATACTCACAATCAATAATTTATTGATTTTGGCAGTGGTCTCCCAATATTTATCAAACTTCATCTTCATAGATAATGTCATGTCATGTCATGCAAAAGAGGATGTTCATTACGCGCCAGGTTTTTCAAACTTGTATGAATCTTGCAAATCTCATTATAGGTGAAACAAGATGTGACGGTGGATGAGGCACTGAACATATTCGTTGCATCATAAAAAATCTCCAAAAAATCAGCAAAGTATTGAGCTTTCTCCCAATCTATATCTGTAGGAGGCCCAACCATTTTGCTCCCATTTTCATCATCTTTAAAATATGGAGCATAGTGACCATCATCATCAATCATTCGATCAAAGGCCTTCTGAAAGTCTAATGCAGCATTCAACATTAAGTAGGTGGAATTCCACATAGTAGGAACATCTAAGATGACATTGCCCTTGCTCTCAATCTTCTCACGTGCTACCGCCGATTTAATACTTCCAATCTTGATGGAGAAGATCTCACATACTTAACAGCATTTCGAATTGCTATAATGCTGTCATCCATTTGTTTCAAACCATCAGACACAACTAAGTTTAATATGTGAGCACAACACCGCATATGCACATACTCTCTATTAAGGACCAATGCATCTCCCTTCCACGTCCTCATCTTCCTCACCAACTGTTGGATGGCTACGGCATTGGCACTGGCGTTATCCACAGTTATAGTAAAAATTATCTCAATACCCCAATGTTGTAAACAATACTCTATTAACCTTCCGATAGTGTCTCCTTTGTGATTATTAATTTGACAGAAGCTAAGGATTCGCCGATGCAACTGCCAATCATTGTCTATAAAATGTCCAGTGATAACCATGTAATTAATATTTTGAATTGACGTCCATATGTCGGTGGTCAAACTAACTCTCTGATAACCCGCAAATAAAATACTCTTCAACATCACTTTTTCATCATCAAACAACTGTATGATATCTCTCGTTATAGTCCTACGAGATGGGACATCAAAACGAGGGACGACAACACTACAGAATGTCGAAAACCCTCTTTCTCTATAAAGCTAAATGGTAGCTCGTCAACAATGATCATCTTCACAGCTGCTTTCCGACACGCTGCTTGATTGAAATGACCATCTCTCAGGGAGATTTCCATTTGTGCCTCCCTCTTCACCAACCCCAACCAAAACACCTTGTGCTTCACAATAAGCCAGATATGATTTGCAGGCCTCCATATGCCTCTTCAAGTTGGTTGTTGACCGATCATTCGAACTACAAGCATAAGTATTCTGACAATACATACATTCAGCCCTATCTTGATTATCTTCACACATGCGGAAAACTTTCCACACTTCAGATCTTCTATTTCTTATTTTATTTGCTACTGATGTGATTGATGGCGATGAATCATGTTTTTTTGACAATGGCAGTCTCTCGGAGTTTGGGGGAAATTTTCTCTTCTGTTTCCTTGGTTCTCTTAATTGTACAGCAAATGAATCTGATTCCGACCCACTACTGTAGGGTGAGCTTTCAAACCCACTCATCTACAACAAAAATAAAATATATTGAATGCATTAGTTTACTTTGAATGATAAACATATTAGTTTGAACATTAAGGACATGTGGAAATTGTAATATACTAATATGGCATATAGAGAGATAGATCATGGTAGAACTCTTTAAAAAAAGACAAGACTTACCTTCCATTTGCCTTCTTCTGCGATGCAGATTGATCACCTTTCACAAAATGGGCAAACATCCCTGTTTGCTGCAATAGATACTTCAATCGGCCCTTCCCCCTATTGTTTTGTTCTGCAATTAAACCAAAATTAATTAACTCTGCCTTTATTCTCATTGCTCAACAAGCATTAACACAAAATATAACCAATAGTACAACAGACACACCATATTGGAAACAATAATAAAGGCGTATTATAACAAGTTTAAATCATGCGTTGCATAAGGTAGATGCTGATTAAGCAGAATAACACATCTAACACATCTAACACTGATATCCCTATGCAATAACACATCTAACAGACTAACTAACACTGATATCCCTCCTGGTTATACATAAGAAAATCACACTATCACAAGTAGAGGCATATCAAAAGCAACAAATGAGACCATCAAGTATCAATCCACTACAGGTTCTGCAATAACAAAACCATAGCAGAAAGATATTTCTTCTGAAACTATTTCTTCTGAAACTGGATTCCTAAACACCAAAACAGTAGCCACGATAACCACTACTACACACATCAGTTGCTAATCTTCATTTCACTTCTTTAAAAAAAAATCAGTGATGCTTATGATGCTCAACGGGATCTGATCATGAGATTATACACATGCTAGCCCTTCAAGATGAAATCTTCACTAGAAAATGATACATTAGAAACAATTACATATTTACATTAGAAACAATTACAACAATTACTCTTAATCACCCCATAATTTATTCAGAATCAGCAGAAATGAAAGTTTAGGGTTCATCTTCTTAGTTCTTACGAACTTTTTAAACAACAATTAGTTCTATATGCAGCATAACATGGAATTTACTTTCTCTGAGTTGTTCGACGACGACGGCGAACAACAAAATTCAGACCGAAGAGTGAAGTGAAGATCGAAGAAGAAGATGAAGAATAAAGATTAAAGACTGAACTGAATGACGAAGAAGTAATGAAGACTGAAAGTGAAGTAAAGTAATTGGCAAAACGACGTCGTTTTCACACTCAAAAAAACGACGTCGTTTTGCATATCAATTAAAATAAAAAAAATCGATCGGATCGGATAAAATCCGATCCGACCCGAAATCCGTCAAACCCATTATTCTCAACTCGATCGGATAAAAGAATCAGATTCGATATGATCCGTTGCCCACCTCTAATAGCGAGGCTTGTCAATTGCTTGGGCAGTTCCAGTATCTCCTTGCAGCTGCTGGATCGTGTCTCCAATCGTTGAGCTGTGTGTCTCAACTGCTTGATTGTGAAGGGAAAATTGCCCAACTGCTGCGATCGTTGAAGTAACCGCATCATGGGTTTTCGTCCTAAACATTGGTTCGGTCGCTTCGAGCCCTTCGTCGCTCTTCGGCCCATCGTCATTCTCCCTTTCGTTCTTCCTTTCGTCCTAGGGCGACTTCGTCCTATGGTGGGGATTTTCATCTACCAACAGATTCACTTATTCATTCAATTCGATTCGTTAAAATGAATACGAGGTTGAAAACATAGATTTGTTTAATAAATGAATTAATTCGATTTGATTCGATTCGTTTATTAAACGAATTATTGACAGACAAAAATCTCCACCATAGGACGAAATCGCCCTGGGACGAAAGAAAGAACGAAGGGAAGATGGGCGATGGACTGAAGAGCGATGAAGAGCTTGGGGCGACCGGACCAGCGGTTAGGAAGAAAACCTATAATGCAGTTACTTCCACGATTGTAACAGTTGGACGGTTTTCCTCAACAACCAAGCAGTTGAGACATGCAGCTCAGCGGTTACAGGCACGATCTTGCAGCTGCAAGGAGATACTGAAACCGCCTAAAACGGTTGACAAGCTTCGCTATAAAAGCCTATCTACACCAGAGAAATGGCCCCCCCCCGATCAAATGAAGACTCAAATGAGCATATTTTTATTTTTCATTTCTTATATTGTAATCTTAGGACTGTAACTTGTGTGCTTGCGCCGCTTTGAGGCTTATTCACTTAATCAAACACCCATTGCTGGGACTTTGTCTCAGGAGGTTTGAACCTTACACACTATTCTTTCTTCACGCATGAAAATTACGCAAACACGAATCAAATATGAATTTAAGCTCATTAATTCGATTATTTATTTAAGATTCGTTTTATTACTTTCTTTTACTAGTTATTGTTATTTTTCAATAAATATTCGAGAAATTATTGCTAATTACCATAGAAAAATAATATTGTCGATATTTGATGAGTTATTTTTAATAGATATATTAATTATACATTTTATATGTACATATTTACGAAAAATTAATGTTAATAAATTAAGCTAATTTATGGCTATAATATTATGATTCGTTTAATAAACGAATCGAATACGAATCCATCACATTTTGATTTGATTAATTAAGAATTCGATACAAATTCAATTCGTCAATTCGTTATGCCACCTCTATTTCAGTACATCTAAACAGAAAGGACCACTTGATGAGTCACTCACGGCAAGAGTTGAGCTTTTGCCACTCCACCAAAATGCCAATTGTCAAGGTATTCTTTAGTGGCTAAGATTTGGAATTGGATGGCTATGTGATGGTGATATAGTAAAAACCGTAACATATGTAGAACATTTGCACTTATTTGAGAATTTGGATCCCACAATACATTCACACATCCCATTCCAATTTCCACAGCTCCTTATATTGCTAAAAAAATTACATAAACCATAGCAAGATGAAGAGTTGATGAGTGGTCAATATATCATATTTAACGCTCTTCTATCTTGTATTTTATGGTTTAATTCGAGTTTTATAAGTAATTTGATGTGTTTTTAGTGTAAATTGTAGCTATTGATCATAATAAAACCAAATCGGACTCATCGAGTGAAGAATCGTCAAATTCAGGGTGAATAGACGATCTTCCATACCTCAAGGCGCGTGTTGTAAGGCTTTGAGGTCAGCGCGGAAGCATTCATATGATTGTAATTTAAAAATTTTATTCCAAAACCACTTAAGGATCTTGTTTATGTCGTTGTTGATGTAAACAAATATACAATTAAATGAAATTTTATTTATCAATATAAATAATATTTACTAATAATAAAATATACCTTGATGTGCTTATTAATTTTCTTGAGCGTTTTGAAAATATTCCTTCTTGATTTTTCCCCTGCAATAATGCACCAAACGTTACAGTATTACATCCCTAGTTGGCACACTAACACTCTTCAACGAACAAATTACTCTCACTTTTGAGAATAAAGAAAACCATTTTTTTCTAGGATATTGAAATCTCCAAGTATAAATTAAAACTATTTCAATAAAGACATATTGTTTTCGCTTAATGTTATTAATGTATATTATATATAAACAAGCTGTAGTTACAATGATTACAATTATTTCACGGTAATAGGGAAATCCAAATATTACAAATATTACAATTATCCTCGAGCATATCCTGAAGGCCGAATCAGACCCACGGAGCAGACCCACGCACGAATTAGACCCTGAAGACCGAATCAGACCCTGACGGCAGAGGCTGATAGCAGAGGCAGACCCTGAGAGCAGAGGCTGTCGAGCGGAGGCAGATGGTGGCGAGCGGAGGCAGAGGCTGATGAGCGGAGGCAGAGGCTGAAGATCAGAGGCAGAGGCTGATGAGCAGAGGCAGAGGCTGAAGAGCAGAGGCAGAGGCAGAAGAGCAGAGGTAGAGGCTGACGAGCGGAGGCATAGAGTTAGACCCTGAAATTGATGATCCAAAACCGAACTACTGCTTCTTCACTTTCCCGAGGCTTGTTGATGACAACAATATCCTTAAAACAAATTTGTCCCCTACCGTAGGTGCAGTAGAATATGAAACGATTGTTTCTCAGGATACAACGGAAAACGCACGAGTAAGGGCACCACCGAACTCATATCCAACGAACCACAAAAGTGTTTGAACTTTTCCTTAACAAAAATAAAGAAAAACGAGCTGTTGTATTTTTATTCTCTGTGTTGTAAAAATAAAATCTCAGTATTGTGCCTTTTTATAAAAACGAAATCACAGTTCATTTAAAGGAAATTAACAAGCCAACTATATCTCATAAATGGGAGGCGTTTCACTTTGTTGTAACCACCAAGTTAATTAAATTAACTGTTATGGAATTTCAACTTTTGTAACCACCAAGCTAATTAAATTAGATGTTATGGAAATTCAAAACGCTTGGAAAATTGAAGAGATTAGTAAAAATTCGGCTGGGCCGGGCCCGCACAAATTGGTCCAGCATTCGTGTACGCAGGACACGCTGGTGCACACGAGCCAAGCTTGATTCGGATTTGATTTGCACCTCCCCGCGCACGTAGAGAGAGCCTCTATCCTTATAACTCTTACCCATCTACATATGAGCAGTCGTATATAAGCATAATATTCCCTCTATAGCTTTCCCATATGGAACAAGCTAATATCTCTTTATTTTCCAACACCAATGGGTGAACTTTGAGCAACAATTTCTCATTCACCCAAGCACAATTTTAAGCATATGAATATACCATTTCGAAGTACTCACGGAGGAGTATCTGAATCATTCAATAGCAACCACTAACACGAAGTGGACCATGCTTAAAATTGAGCCTCAAAATGCTTACTCATAAGCATTTTTCCAACAATCCCCCACATGAATGAAATTGGCGAAAACCGTCAAATAAAATTATTTTATAAAATATTTTATTTTGACCTAGAAGAGTTCAACGGCTCAACACTGCATAAGATAGGTAGGCCTCGGCCTTTGAACCTTCTCTTGTGAAAATATATCTCATTTACTGGCTGACAGTGGACGCGATGTCATTGAACTGTACTTCCGTTCATGTAAATGGAGAATATATATCACACAGATATTTACCTAACACATCTGAGTTCTCATTGTTATGTTCATTTTGGCCATGAACATCTACATGGTTCTGCAAGAGTTTCTAAGAATTATGCCCCGTATAATTCCCTTTGAAGCGGCTCCACTTCTCTCTCACATAGGTGATTTCTTATTTAAGAGTATCTCGTAATACTCTGCTCGGATTCCCAATGCATAAGAATCATTAAAAGCCTTTACTTAACCTCCATCCATACGAGCATCACTGTTTCATTTCACCATATGAATGGACTGGAGGGTAACCCCCACAGTGAACCAATTATGTCTTTTACGAGTAGGTTGTCCTATTAAACCTAGATCTTGGGATCTCCAGTCAACAAGGTTGGGTTTTCCTTCGTAATAAGCATTTATCTAATAGGCTTTAGTCTCATTCCCCTCGATGATTTCACAACTAATTCTCTATTTAACCCTTTGGTTAGCGGATCCGCAATGTTATCCTTTGACTTTACATAGTCAATCGAAATACCTCCAGTAGAGAGTAATTGTCTAAGGTATGTCTACGACGGATATGTCTAGACTTACCATTATACATATAGTTATGTGCCCTTCCAATTGCAGATTGACTATCGCAATGAATGCAAATTGCTGGCACTGGCTTAGGCCAACTTGGAATATCCTCTAGAAAATTTTGAAGTCATTCTGCTTCTTCAGCACATTTATCTAATGCAATGAATTCCGATTCCATTGTAGATCTGGCTATCACAGTCTGTTTGGAGGATTTCCATGATATAGTTGCACCTGCTAGTGTAAACACATAGCCACTGGTAGACTTTGAGTCTTTCATGTCAGATATCCAATTAGCATCACTGTATCCTTTGACTACAGCTGAATATCTATGATAGTGCAACCCATAATTACGAGTAAAACGTAAGTACCTAAGTACTCTCATTATTGCTTTCCAGTGATCAACCCCTGGATTACTCGTATATCTACTGAGCTTGTTTACTGTACAGGCTATATTAGGCCTTGTACAACTCGATAGATACATCAAACTCCCGATCACTCTAGAGTATTCTATTTGAGATATACCATCTCCCATATTCTTTGATAGGTGTAGACTCACATCTAAAGGAGTTCTTGCCACAGCAGAATCATCATTGTTAATTTACCAAGAATTTTATCCACATAGTGACTGATCAAGAATAAGTCCATCTGGACTTCTCGAGATCTTTATTCCCAGAATGAAATCTGTTAGACCCTGTCTTTCATGTCAAACTTGGATTTCAACATATTCTTTGTGGAGATTCACCATTTTAACATTACTCCCGACAATCAGTATGTCATCAACGTAGAGACATAAAATGATATAGCCAACTTCTGTCTCTCTGACATAAATGCATTTATCACATTCATTGATTTTGAAACCATTTGCCAACATGGTGTCATCAAACTTTTTATGCCATTGTTTCAGAGCTTGTTTCAATCCATACAAGGATTTAACTAACTTACAGACTTTCTTTTCTTGTCCTGGAGTTATAAAGCCTTCAGGTTGTTCCATGTAGATTTCTTCATCTAAATCTCCATTTAGAAAGGCTGTTTTCACATCCATCTGATGTACCTCAAGATTGCGCAGAGCTGCAATCGCCAATATCATCCTTATGGAATTTATTCTCGTTACAGGAGAATAAGTATCAAAGTAATCAAGACCTTCACGTTGTCTGTAACCTTTAATTACAAGTCTTACTTTGTACTTGTCAATTGATCCATCTGCCTTCATTTTCTTTTTGAAAATCCACTTGGACCCTAAAGGTTTACATCCTAGAGGAAGATTCACTAACTCCCAGGTGTGATTTTGTAAGATGGATTCAATTTCACTATTGATGGCATCTTTCCACAAAGCACCATCAGCTGACCTTACAGCTTCGTTATAGATTTGAGGATCATTTTCTAGCAAAAATGTCAGAAAATCTGGACCAAATGATTTTTCTGTTCTAGCTCTTTTGCTATGTCTTGGTTCAAGTTCAACAACTTGTTGATCCTCTGGAGCATTTATTTGTTCTCGGTCCTGACTATCTTCAATAATAGTCTTATGTGCCCGTTTGTGCACATTTAAATTCGAATTAGTTTTACAAGGAAAAACGTATTCGAAAAAGGATGCATTCCTCGACTCCATTATCGTATTCTTGTGAATATCTGGTACATTAAACTCATGAACAAGAAATCAATAAGCATTACTGTTATGTGCATATCCTATGAAAATGCAATCAACAGTCTTTGGTCCTATCTTCACCTTCTTAGGTGGAGGAATGACTATTTTGGCAAGACACCCCTACACTTGGAGGAATTTATAGGAAGGTACTCTTCCTTTCCACATCTCATAAGGAGTTTTCCCTGCTTCTTTCCGTGATACCTTATTTAAAAGGTAATTAGCTGATAAGACAGCTTCTCCCCACATATTCCGAGGTAAGCCAGAGCTGATTAACATAGCGTTCATCATCTCCTTCAAGGTACGATTCTTTCGTTCCGCAATGCCATAAGATTGAGGTGAATAAGGAGCTGTGATTTGATGTATGATTCCATTTTGTTCACAAAGTGATTCAAAAGGAAAAACATACTCACCACCACGATCACTTCTTAACTCCTTAATTCTTTTATTCAGTTGGTTCTCAACTTCATTCTTATAGAGAATAAATTTCTCTATAGCTTCGTCCTTACTTTCCATCAAATACACATAGCAAAATCTTATGCAATCATCAATAAAGGTAATAAAATATTTATTACCGCCTCTCGATTGTATTGAATTAAAATCACATACATAGGTATGAATAAGATCAAGTGGTTCAGAGTTTCTTTCAATACTATGAAAATATGATCTGGTTAGTTTTGCCTCAACACAAGTATCACACTTATGTTTATTATCAATTTTAAAATTGGGAATGTGTTTCATGTTAATCAATTTCCGCAATGAATTAAAATTAACATGTCATAATCTACCATGCCATAGATTAGAGTACTCAACAATATAAGCAGAAGAACTAGCTTTATTGATATTCTTGGGTTTAACAACCATTACATTGAGCTTAAAAAGCCCATCAGTTACATACCATTTTCCCACATACATCCCATTTTTAGTCAAAACTATTTTATCAGACTCGAACATCATCCCGAATTCGTGCTTGTTCAGAAGCGATCCAAACACAAGGTTCTTCCATATTTCTGGTACATACAGAACATTGTTCAGAGTCAACTCTTTCCCAGAGGTCATCTTCAGAATCACTTTTCCTTGACCTTCAATCTCAGATGTTGCTGAATTTCCCATGTATATTTTTCCCCATTGCCAGCAGGCTCAAATGAAGAAAACATGCTATTGTCCGAGCACACATGTCGAGTGGCACCAGTATCAATCCACCACTCTCTTGGGTTAGAACCCACCAGATTCACCTCAGAAACCACGGCAGAAAGGTTAATGTCTGAAACATCTTGAGTCATGTCTTCCAGCACATTAGCCTCTTGTTTCTTTTCTCTTCGGCAATCTGCACTCAGAAGACTTGTGACCCATTTTGTCACAGTTGAAGCATCTTCCTTGAAATTTAGATTTCTTGAAAACTCCTCATTTAGGGCCCATCTTTGACCCTTTGTTCTTGAGGTTCTTGTTTTTATGGCCATGTTCAACAACATTTTCTTTGGCCTCATGAGATATTCCTCTCTTGTCAGATACTCGGTTGTCTTCCTCAATTCTGAGCTTAAGAACCAAGTCTTCAATGCTCATTTCTTTTCGCTTGTGCTTTAGATAATTCTTGAAATCTTTCCAACCAGGTGGTAGTTTCTCAATTATCGAGGCTACTTGGAAGGTTTCACTCAAAACCATCCCCTCAGCATGAATTTCTTTTAGAATAATCTGTAGTTCTTGTACTTGGCTTAACACAATTTTGGAATCAACCATCTTAAAATCTTGGAATCAGCTTACGATAAATTTCTTAGTACCGGCATCCTCAGTTTTATATTTCCGGTTTAAAGATTCCCAAAGCCCTTTTGTTGTTTTCATTCCAGCGTACACACTGTACAAGGAATCACTTAGCCCATTCAGCACATAATTCCTACATAGGAATTCAGAATGTTTCCAAGCATCAATAGCACTGATCACTTGAATATCAGTCTCACCCTCTTTGGGTACATGAACATCTTCCTTTAGGAACCTCGCAAGGTTCAACGTGGTCAAGTAGAAAAACATTTTATGTTACCACCGTTTAAAATTCTGACCACTGAATTTTTCAGGTTTTTCCGCGGCCGGATTGACATGGCTCACATGTCCAACAGGTTTTCTAGCCATAGAGGCATCAACACCTTGGCTAGCCACAGTGGCTGCCATATTAAGCCCAGAGGCTGAAGCAAGTTGGCCAGCCGAAGAGGCTGCCACTGCAGTTTGGCCAGCCACAGGGGCTGCCACAACATTCTGGCCAGCTGAAGAGGCTACCATATTTGGATCTACTGTGTTTAGACTGTTTTCCATATCCACAGAGTCGAATTTGTTTTAAGACTGTAGTTACAATTATTACAATTATTTCACGGTAATAGGGAAATCCAAATATTACAATTATCCTCGAGCAGACCCCGAAGGCCGAATCAGACCCACGGAGCAGAACCACGCACGAATCAGACCCTGAAGGCCGAATCAGACCCTGACGGCAGAGGCTAAGAGCGGAGACTGACCCTGAGAGCAGAGGGTGGCGAGCGGAGGCAGAGGCTGATGAGCGGAGGCAGAGGCTGATGAGCAGAGGTTGAGGCTGATGAGCAGAGACAGAGGTAGATGAACAGAGACAGAGGCTGAAGAGCAGAGGCAGAGGCAGAAGAGCAGGGGCAGAGGCTGACGAGCGGAGGCAGAGAGTTAGACCCTGAAATTGATGATCCAGAACCGAACCACTGCTTCTTCACTTTCCCGAGGCTTGTTGATGACAACAATATCCTTAAAATAATTCGTCCCCTACCGTAGGTGCAGTAGAACGTGAGACGATTGTTTTCCAGGATACAACGGAAACGCACGAGTAAGGGCACCACCGAACTCGTATCCAACGAACCACAAAAGTGTTTGAACTTTTCCTTAACAAAAATAAAGAAAAACGAGCTGTTGTATTTTTATTCTCTGTGTTATAAAAATAAAATCTCAGTATTGTGCCTTTTTTATAAAAACGAAATCACAGCTCATTTAAAGGAAATTAACAAGCCAATTATATCTCATAAATGGGAGGCATTTCACTTTGTTGTAACCACCAAGCTAATTAAATTAGCTGTTATGGAAATTCAAAAGGCTTGGAAAATTGAAGAGATTAGTAAAAATTCGGTTGGGCCGGGCCCGCATAAATTGGTCCGGCATTCGTGTACGCAGGACACGCTGGTGCACACGAGCCAAGCTTGATTCGGATTTGATTTGCACCCCCCCGCGCACGTAGAGAGAGCCTCTATCCTTATAACTCTTACCCATCTACATATGAGCAGTCATATATAAGCATAATATTCCCTCTATAGCTTTCCTATATGGGACAAGCTAGTATCTCTTTATTTTCCAACACCAATAGATGAACTTTGAACAACAATTTTTCATTCACCTAAGCATCGTTTTAACATATGAATATACAATTTCGAAGTACTCAAAGAGGAGTATCTGAATCATTCAATAACAACCACTAACACAAAGTGGACCATACTTAAAATTGAGCCTCAAAATACTTACTCATAAACATTTTCCCAACACAAGCTACTGTCTTTGCGCATAAATATATAAATATATATATATAAAAAGCAACGTCTTTATTTTTTATTTGTTATTAACAATCAATTGATTTTCCTTTTAAGAGAATCAATTGCCTATGCAATCATTGCATGCAACAAACAACTGTTGCTGTTTTTGTTTTTCCAACGTCAACACACGCACATAAAATCAGATTTATGAATCTTAATTAAATAAACACTTGATTTTCCTATTTAATTTTAATTATGATTCTAATTAATTTGGGTACTAATCCACTTGACTTTTCTATTTGACCATCAAAAGAGACTTGTAGGTTATCATAGATTAATAATCCATAACAAATATCCAATTGAATGAGAAATACATACATATCTATTAAGGTGTTTAGTGAAGTTACAATCATGAATTTTTACTCGCATAAGTTTTCTAAAAATTTACTTCTTGTCTCTTTAGATTTTAATTAGTTACTTTTAATCAATCAAAATCATTAACCCATTTATCTAATTTTAAAAAAATTGAACTAATTTTAAATATTAATATGATTAATAATAAATCCAATGAATGTGAGCTTATGTGGTATCTCAAATCGCGATGAAGAGTTGGGCTAGACGTGGTAAAAGTTTGATTGAGAATGGCTTTATGAAAACCTTGATTATTTGCTTTATTTAGTCAACAAGATCGGTGGAGGCGACGGTATTAATGGAATTTAATTTTATATACGTTTAACGTTTTGGTGGGGGTGGCAAAAGAACAACGTTCCCGGCAATTGCCTGTGCAAAATCAGGATTTCTACTTGATGGGTCCCACTTAAAAAACCATGAAAGTTTCAATCTAGGCCCGATTCAAAAAATTAATTAATTATTTTTATAAATTTTTAATTAATTATTTTTGATTTTATTTAAAAATGAATTATCTACTTCTAATAAGTTGTTAGTAAAAAAATAATCGTAATAATAATAATAATAATCAAGTAGAAATTAAAAAAATTCAAAGACAAAAATATTGATTTAATTCAATTTAAACTCAATTTCATAACCTCAAATTAAAGCCCAAATTAAACCTAATTTTATAACCCAAATTAAACCAAAATTAACCTAATTTCATAACCCAATTGAAACTCAATTTCATAACTCAATTAAAACCTAATTTAAACACAAGCACACCATACAAGAATATTATGTATTGAATCAAAAAAATTATGCAATATAAAATTTTATATATTATTTTAGTTATGTATGGACAGTTGCTAAAAATGTTATGCAATATTCAAGTATGAGAAATAATTATATTTTCAAAGTTTGACAATAAAAAATATATAAGGTAAATCAGAATCGGACAAGAACCGAATTGGAACTGATTAAAAGGGTACCCTATTTAATTGGGTAGGTTTCGGTTCCACGCATAACCGAATTGGAATTGATTAATATGATACCATATTTAATTGGATAGGTTCCGGTTCTACTCGGAACCGAATTAAAACCGATTAATATAATATCCTATTTAATTGAATAGGTTCTATATAATTAAGAACTGATTTTTTCCAGATAATCGGAACCAAAATCGATTTCGCTGAACATACATGATAAGACATTAATATTGTTTCGTTTATGTTTGTTTCATTTGGGAAAAAATATTAAGCGTCAAAAAAAAAAAAATGACTGAAGCGAACTAAACTATTGAAAGTCTAAAATATCGCACATTCACACTACGGTCTACGACAATCATTCTATTACGATCTGCGGAGAGTCGCACAGTGTATGCAGGCAAAAGATCATATTTTAGACTACGGCCCCACAGACTGACTAACCAAACAGTGTATGAGGCAAAAAATCATATTTTAGTTTAGACCCATAAATATGTTCATTGCATCCATATCGTATCAGAATCATCATAAGAAATTCTTTGAGAAATTAAATGAGTTTGCGAGTGCAAAACGATGAAGTGAGAGAACTTAGACCCATACGCAAATTCAGAGTTAGAAGAGTGACAGTCGCAAATAGAGCTCGTATGAAGAAATTGCCGATTGCGAAAAGAATGAGCTGCTTCCTCTGCCATCTTCATCACAAACGGGGAAGGTTAGTCTTACTCTTACTCTTATCATATGCATGCTGTCTCAACTCAACTTAACATCCTCGCCCAGTAAATTTTTTCAGTGTTTTTGTTAACTTCTTTGTGTGACCTCATTTAATTTACTGCCATGGCATCTCCTCAAACATATATATGTTTCTTCAATATGTTCATTTCTATTTTCTTTCTTCAAAATCTCTCAAAGACTATCTAATCCCATTGTTAAGATTCTTGCGCAAACTTCCCACTTTCTTTTCCATAGGTTCAGGGTCAAGCTGCTTGAAGCACTTGCATGCTACATATTAATTCTTCTGTAAACAAAAGAGTGATAGTATTAACTATGAAGGAGGTGATGAGTTTTTCCGAGGGAAAGGAATTTTATACACTTATTTTTTTTGTTTTTGTTTACTGTATCACTATTATTATTTAATTTAAGAGTGCAAATTCAAATGAAATTAAAACCATGACATCTTAATTTTTTTCCTAAGAGGTTTACGTTTCTAAATCCAAACTTTCTAGCTAATATAATTGATTACTTTTACTAAGAGGTTTTATACTTTTTGGTAGATTTCCTAGTGAGCAGGCATTGACTTCCTCTTCTCCACGTCACATGATCTTTATACTCTTAGTGCCATTGCTGATTGGGCTGCTACAAGTTGATTATCAGAACAAATACGCATCACCATTAGATACACACCCTGTACAAATGTGGGTTTTTTTTGGAGCTGCCTTTGTCTATTGTTTGGGACTCGATATTAATGCAGAATCAAAATGTTTCCAAATCAATGGTCATGTTATTCTCAGCTGTGGTGCTCTTGCTCCAATCTCGCTAGCATCAATTTTCCTCCCACGCTTACTTGGCTGGATCTTTTTAGCCTCGTGGATCATTTTGCCAATTGTGTTAGCCAGACTTTTGATACCATACATTTATCAAAGGCTCAAAAATAGAACTATGATAATAATTTCCAAATTTTGTGACCGGTTTCACAGTTTCTGTGGTCAGTTTACTTTGAAGGAACAACATTTGCCTACGTAAATTCCTCATTCCTGTAATGAATTAGAGAGTACGGTTACTACTTGCTATAATTATTAAATCAATAACACTTTTTATTAATTTGAACTCTTATCTTGTAGTATCTAATTTACCGTTCTTTTACTTTTGAAAAAACAACATTTTCTTTTGTAATTTTATTCATAACACTTATCTTGTAGTATCGAATTTACAAAGGCTCTTCTTATATAAACCCACTTAATGAATTTTGAAGTTGACTTGACTCGTGCTTATTGCATTTGAATTTTCACATAAAACCATCCAAATTTGTGCACGAGCGATGCTTTTCAGCTTTAGGTCAAGCTATTCTTCCACCCATATTTAGTACAAGTTCTAAAAAAATCAAGAAATTTATTTAAATATTTATAAAGTGTATCATTTTTTTCCACTTGGTTGTTTAACTTTTTTTAAAATTTTGATAACATTATAGAGTAATTTTTTTAGTGCTATTGTTAAATAAATAATATAATACCACTAACAAATTAAATGAAATTATATTCTTTTTGTTTAATATTCTGATTTGACTTGTGATAATATGATAAAATTATATTTTAATAAAAAAATATGATTAATTATCGGGATAAACACGTATCGCTCAAGTAATACAGTGACTGAAAGTCAGACGCCAAACTCATATGGACTTAATATTTATCTTATTGATACCAAGACTATATAACATACTTACTTTGAACTAAACTACTGAGGATGAGAGTTGATTTATTAATATAAAATTTATAAGTAATGAGGAAACAATAATTTTGCAGATAAACTTTATGCACAAGAGAAACCTAATGTAGTAACTTTACCTAATCATGCACGCAATGTGTCCAAATATTTTTCATTTAATTGAGTTAATCCTTATTAATTACTAACCTAAAATAATAAATTATTCACAAACCTCCTTCAATGGTCATGTGAAAATACTTAGAATAAATCAATTAACTATATGTCTTTGTAAATTAAATCAAATCGAATTCATTAAAGTCAAGTTCTAATATTTGGTATATGTCTATCTTGTAGGGAAATCTATTCAATGGATAAATCACACGCTATCATTCACACGACTAACTCAAATTTCATATGTTTAGTTACTAAGGATTTATCAAGATTATTTTATTATTGGCCAAACAAATAAAATATGCATTCAAGTATAGAGAATAATAAATAATAATCACAAAAGAATAAAAAAATCAATTCATCATAAATCATCATTCCCTTAAAATAATATTATGTCGAGTTACAACCCTAGATATTTGTGTCTTTTATTTATTTTACTTAGTATTTTCTTTTGTATCTTTATTTATTTATTTGTTCAGCAAATCGACATTCATCCAACCAAAAGTAATTATTCTCTTCTCTCTATAATTAGATACTTGTAAATAAATAGTATCAATAATTAATAACAACACTAGGAATTAAGTCCTCGTGGGATCGATATTTTTATACTACTTGAACGATATGTGCGCTTGCGTTATACGCGTGTGATTACGCCTGTCAGATTTCTAACCATTTCAAAAAAAAAAATTTGATAAAAGTCAGAGCACAAAGTCTGAAGTTTTTTATATTTCTTCTACAGTCTCATTGCACAACATTTGTATTTCTTTGGTTTGGGAAATTGAAAATATTACATGCATGTGTAGATGCATTCAGTGAAATCCCATGACTGAATAAGCTACAAATGGAAATCCATGGGCTCTAAATGCAAGAACCATGGGATATTGCAGAAGTACTTCACAAGAGGTTTGTTTAACTTTTCAAATTCCTATTGAAAATTCAAAACTAATGTCTTTAGATGCTTATAAAATTGAAGGTTTTCCAAACAAGCTTACTTAAATGTCATGGGATTTTCAGGTACTTGTATGCAGATTTGTGTGCTACTGCTATATGAGCAGGAACTGAAAGCCCTGAAAATAGTGGCAACTTCATCGCTAGCAAAATTCCTTTCACCTGTGCGTGTGACTCGCCTATATAATACAAAGTCTTGCCAGGCAGATGATCTTCCATCTCTTGGTTACATTTTCTCATTCGAGGATGACAACCTGAAGGATATCTTTATTATCCTGACCAACTATTGAGTTTACAAAGTTATTAGTCCAAGTTGTAATAACTACACTTGCTCTAAGGAAAATGTCCAAGCCTTGCTGCTACTCCCAGTTTATATGCAAAACGTTTTGGTGACTCATAATAGGTTGGTTCTTCTATTCACTTGTATGTTGCTGCTTTTGCTTGGTCTTTTCTAATGTCCCATGATAGCTTAATTTACATTATGAGATGAGAGAACTTGGAAATTACTTTAAGAGACCCATATGCTAATTCAGAGTTAGCATAGTGATAATAGCAGAAGGAGCTCGTGTGAAGAAATTACCGACTGTGAAAAGCTCAAGCTGCTCTCTCTGCCATCTTCATCACAAACTGGTCAGGTAAGTCATCATATTACACTATAAATCAGTTGGAGACGGAAAATTCCGTTTGCAATCAACGTCGGTAAGTAAATGATTTTACTGACGAAATTATTCCGTTAGTAAAAATGTTATTGGTAATACTTTTACTGATAGAAATATTTTCGTCAGTAATTACTGATAAATATTTTGTCACGAAATTATGTTAATTTTTTCCAGTAATATAACGACCCGATATTGATTATTTATTGACGAAGTTGTTTTTGTTTTTTGTTTTTGTTTTTGTTTTTGTTTTTGTTTTTTTTTTTTTTTTTGTATTCATCAGAATCTACAGTCGGTAAATTTCATGGCTAATGTGATAGTTTTTTTGAAAAAAATAAAGGCTGTTTTGAGTTGTCCTAAATCTGAAAGTCGTAGATGAGTTCCTAATTAAATGAAGCGCGAAAAAATATAAAATTCATAATATACATTTTAATTGAAATTTCCTTAAATTTTATAACCCTAATTCTAAGCACAGTCAGATGAACTGTCTCCTGCCCGCCTCTTATAGATAATAAACTCCACATTGATTCTTTTTCGCCGATTTGAAGGCGAGCAGTCATTGATTTCTTCTTCTCCGCAGCAAATGATCTTCACACTCTTACTACCATTGTCGATGCGGCTGCTACAAGTTGATTATCATAACAAAAATGTATCCCAATTTGATACACACCCTTATACATATTAATCAATGCCTCAAACATGGATCTATGAGAATAAATTCCAAAGTATGTGTCAGGTTTCATAGTTTCTGTAATTCTGTTACCTCAAAACGGTAACATTTGTCTATCTAAATCTCCACGAATTCTTTGAAACTATTATTATATAGGCGATATAATACCATCAATCAATAATCATATAACTTATATGAGTTGTGTTAAATAAAATTATTATTTATTTAGTTTTTTTTTTACTATTTAATACGGTTGACGAAATATTATTATATTATTACATGAATGATGTGATACTATTGTTGTCTACTAGAATTTTTCGTAAATCTCTCATTATTGTAATGAATAATTGGTACGATAATTTAAATCAATAAAACTTTCATTATAATTCCGAATTTACAATGGCTATCTTAATCACGTGTGTCAAAACCATAGTGATGATAAACCCTCATGTTTATACTCAAATTATATTAATATTGTAAATAATTTGGTTATTTTTTTTTAAAGATAATTTGATTACTTTAACATGACCAAAATGCCTATATAATTAATCACATAAGCTTACTGTTACATGTATTCCAAAGACAAACAAAGTATCAAATTTAATTTTCACCTAGGATTATGTCCCTTAACGCTAACCTTTCAGTCATCTTGATTGCTATAGTCTAACTATCTAGTCAACGATTTTGGGTACACTCAAAATGTAATGGTTACTATAGTCCAACTATATGACCAACTACAAGTGGAGTAATGTGTTGTACAGTCTAACTGTTCAAAGAAAGCAATATTTAATATTAGTCCAACTAATATATATTTATAACAACGATAAATAAAATAAAAGAGCGCGTGTTGGAAAGTATCTAAACGAAATTGTAAATTTAATACTTGCCTCCCACTATTTTTCGGCGAGCCTCTAACCCTTTGTGGAGTACTCGGGAAACCTAGTTTCCTAGTGGGCTATGATCCCGTTAAATAACACACAACATTGACTTTGGCCAACAAGCTGTATGAAACTTAACTAGGTAGATCTCTAAGATCAATTGGATCTCATCCAATTCCTAGATCCAGTAGGTGGACCTCCAAGTCCGAAATATATATCCAATATATGTAAATATATCCAATATATTTCCTAACCGTTTTCCTCTAAATCAACTAAGCCTTGAATTTGGCTCAAAAAGCTTAATGATTCTAGTTAAGCGCGACCCATTGATAGTGAGAAAGCTTCGTAATTGAGGTCGATGAACAAGAAGTGACATTGACATTGGCCAACAAGTCACAACTGTCCAAGACACGCGATATGTAACAAAGCTTACGTGGTTCAAACACATCCACGATGGACAAAGGTCTTGAGTTTGGCAAACAAACTAATGTCAATCTTGGATCTTGAGAGAGAACCACTCAATGGAAGAAAAAACGCTTAATATTGAATGAGGGTTTTAGCGTAAATTGATAACCAATTTATTATATTTGATTAGGTCTCATCATACACCATTAATCATGCATTCTAAAAGCATAATAAGGCGCGGAATAAATTAATAATGATATACGGATGGATATATAATAAATTTATCCCTATAACAAATCTCTCAATTTCCTCTCTCTCGCTAGCACTATTCATACTTCTTCCCAATTACATAATACATTAAAGAAACCTCATTTGCATTGAGGGGAATTGGTGAGAAGAGAAATACAAAGAGAATAGAGATAATAGGATGGACACGCATGTCCGATTTAATAAATTATAAATTTATTACAACAATTTCTAAAATTGCCCTCACCCTTCTAATATCCATCCGATATACATTATTCATACAATACATCCAAGTATTCACACAAATCATGTTATCAATCAATCTAATCCAATTAATTAATCTTTAAATTAATGACCATCCAATGTTCAAACAATGATTTGATTTGCGCGAGTCCAACTCGTTTAAGAATAAATACTCAAAGTAAGTATTCTTGAATTATATCGAACTACAATTTTAAATCCAATCTAAATTGTATCAAATACTAATTCATATTTAATTCCAAATTAAATAAATACACTTTTAATAGTGCATTTTAGACTTTGATTCCAAATTCAATCTTTATGGGTCTCAAATGCCCAATTAGTATCTAATACTATTCAATTAAAGTCCAATGAGTTTTCAATTAATTCTTTAGGCATGAGCTTTGGCCATTATAGATCAAACCCAAGATGCCAAGACCCAATTAGGAATCACCATATGCCAAAAATCAATTTAGGCCCAATTAAATTATTTAAAGGCCCAATTATCATATTTGGACTTTATGGAAATGATTTTAGGCCCAATTGGATACAACCCAATTGTCTTAAACCAAACTTGGCAGAACCAATCCCATTAAGTTCAATTACAACAAATTAAATTAACACATTATTCCAAATTACATATTAATTTAATAAAAGTGCAACTAACATAATTAATCAATTAATCTAATGTTTCCAAAACACTAATTAATCCAATTAATCATGCTCAACTTTTTCCAATTCATGTCCAACACAATTGAAGCTAAATCAATTCTATAACATGCTACATACTCGCTGCCAAGGCATGGAAATAACACTCAATTTTGATTTTAATCCAATTAAATCAACAATCAATATTCATTTCATGCCATTTAACATATCTAATTGTCAAATTTCAAAAAATCACCATGAGCCATCTAGGGCATATATTCGACCAATGGGTATATTTTGGGGAAAATTAATCCTATCAAATTTTCATAAAATCAAATATGCATAAATCCAATTGAACATCATTTAAACATAACTCAGCCATCAATTTAGGCATTTCATGCTCCAAACACAAAAATCTCAAATTAAAGTCATGAATCCTAGATTTTCAAATCAAACTTAGGATGGCTCTGATACCATTGTTAGTGTTCCTAGAACATGCCAAAGATCTCTAAGATGATTTGTGTGTGAATAAATCAATGAGAGTTGCGGAAATACTCACATTGATCGGATGAGTTTCAAGACTTTTTCTTTGTATTTCGAAAGCTCTAAGCTTTCTTTGTTGTTCCAAACTCAATGATGAGTTTCCCTATCATCTTCTTTTGACTCCTTAATGTGCTAGCAAGTATAAATTTTGCAAAAAAATTTCATAGGGTAAGGATGAAGCTCACGGTTTTGGAGGCTTGAAGGAGAGAATAAATAATGATTATTGTTTTCAAAACATATCACATAAGTTGACTTAGTGTTTGTGTAATAAAATGCCATATTTATAATAGCCAACAACTTCCATCTCACTTATGACTACTTGATGTAAGTCAAGTGTCAAGTTGATGTAAGTTGGTGAGCCCCACTTTAAATTCAAAATTCAAGTGGGCTTGCTCAACATATTTCGGGCTCGGGTTTGTCTAATCCGATTAAAGGAATTTTCCGTTGCGACGTAATTAAATCCAATTTAATTAAATAATAATACCTCGCAAAATTATTACGAAAGTCGCTCGTAAATTAATTCCAAATTAATTTGTTCGCACGAATTAAAATCGAATTTTAATTCCGCATTGAAATCCAATTTCAATTAATATATCTAATATATTATTTTAGCCCAATTAAATAAATTAAATAGAGAAATCCAATTTTACTATTAAATTTATTTTACCGATTAATTCCAAATTTATTGCGTTCTCTCTTCTCGACGAATTTAATCTCAGATAAATTCTCGACGTAATTAATCCAAGATTAATTCTTTCTTTGATAATTAATCTCAGATTAATTCTTACCGTAATTAATCCCAGATTAATTTTCTCTCTCATAATTAATCCCAGATTAATTCTGTTCGAGTCAAATCTCATCGGTGAATTTTCAGGAAGCGACCCAAGAGATCCCTAGATATACTGACAGTAAATACGGTTATCGGACTATCCGAACACGTGCGTACCTGGTACCACATTTTTACTGATTTATAAGACATGGTTGGCTTATAGCAAAACACCGTGCCTACCCAATTCTCCAGAAATATTCTTTTCGGGAATATATAATCTTTATCAAGCGTAGTATACAATGCATTGCGTATTACGATCCAGTATCGGATGTCTCATACTAGGTCTGAGGCTGGAATTATGTCTACCTTATACGAAGCATATATCGTATCACTGGCAACTAGTCTCTATAATCGGATAATCATGACATATTCATATTATCCCGATGACTGCAGTACTTAAGAGTACCAAGTTAAGACCAAATACACCTACCCTGATTCGGATTCCCATAGACACATAGTCATACTATCAATGGGATTCCGAGGGGTATATCCAGAGCGAAGCTGTTCCCATACCATCGACAAACAGAACCTCCTATCACACTTGCATAAATATCAAATAATTAAATATATGAGAACTATGTCGTTAAGCTTCCATAATGTGCACAAGTGCAATACTAGCCTATTTCGCATTATCAATGTCCAGTCCCGATAATACTACGACTAGGGATATTTAATGATTAAACCTTTCGTGGATTAATAATGTCTCATATCTTATTAATCTTGTACTAATCATATGGACTTTTATCATTTATATATCTGAGTAATCCAATTACAAATAATAAAAGAGCAATTTTCTTTGTCACATAGTTAATTTTGTACAAGAACACCATATCCTTTACAAAATAGTGATGCTATGGGTAATAATTATCCAACAATTAGTGATGTTTGTTATATTTATTGTGATGTTGTAAATATAAGTCTTTTAGAGCAAGGCTTGGCTAAGTGGATATTGGTAATTGAGTTTGTTTAAATATGAGTCATGTATATGTTATGACGTTGATAGAGAGTTGTTTTTGTTATTTTTGTTTATGAAGGATATTGATTGATGTATTTGAGTGATACTACATTATGTGTTGGGTGATATTATGATGAGAATTTTAAAGTGGTAAGTTATTTGATTTGGCCGAATTGCATGGACTGATTTGGAGTTAATTTTGATAAAATAGATGATGATTCATGTCTTTGGGATAATGTTAAGTATGAGCATGTATTGGCTTGTGTTGGAAAATTTTTGAAGTTGTTACTTTTTATTTATGTTGGCCGAATCTTGTAAGCTTTTGTTGTGAAGTTGTCTTGTTATTTTGATGATTTTGATGATTATTTGTTATGATTCAAGTTTGATATGAGGTGATGACACGAGTTTATTTTTTGGAGTTGAAAACTCCAAAGGTTGTAAATTGAGTCCCTTGGTCGAATCTATAGATGTGTGAAAGGATATGAGATTTTTGTGTGTTGTGATAAATTATGCTTGTAATGCTAAAGCTTGATGTTGAGTTGGTGTTTGTGTAGTGAGTGAATGCATGAAACTTGATTTAAGCTTGGTGTGTATGAAAGTTGATGCTAGTGATGATGATGTTAGGGTTTTGGCTCGGGCGCAGCGGAAGCTCGTGGTTCGGGTGAAATCGTAATTTTAAAACTTTTAAAAATTACCGAATAAATTATTCAATATCCAATATGAATAATTCATTCATATTTCACCTAAACATATTTATTCGATATCAAATAACGACATAAATAATTAAGAAACATCACGAAACTTTTACGAAAATATTTTTCCGTAAAATGACATAAAACGCGTTTTTTACTGAACCGACTACCCAGTGCACATGGGGGCTGACCAGGTCAGCCCCAACAGTACTAAGGCAGTTCATGGGCTGCCCAAACAGTGACAAATTCACTGTTTGAATTATTCACTTTCTTCTTTGTTGAATCATCAAGCATTATTTGGGAGCTATTTGGAGGAGTATTTTTGACCAAGCTTCCATTGGAAGAAAAAAGAAAAAAATTTCCTCTTTTAAATCCAAGTTGCCGACTTTGGAAGGGCAAAATTGTCATTTTTCTAATTTAATTAAATTAAATTAAATTAAATCAAACTTTATGTTAACAAATCAAATTTGCACACCTAAAGTTTAATTAAAGCATGTCACATGTATCAATAGTAATTAAACATATTGCATAACATTTATGTAATATGAATATTATTTAATTATTCAAATATTTAACATTTAAATATCTAAATAATTAATTAATATAATTATTACATATGTATTTTTATTTACATTAAAAAATAAATATATATATATTAATGTCATGTGTCTAAATCTCATTTGACAATTAATTAATGTGTATCTAATCAAATTATGTATCAAATACAAATACACAATAATTACAATTGACAAAAAATGTTTATATGGACGTGTTTTCGTTTAACCGTTTAACGATTCGAATTAACTCATTTAATCCGGTAAAGTATTATGAATAATCTGTATTATTCATAACGCGTTGCCTAAGTGTTCAACGAGTACACTTCATATTGTGGAACTCTCTAAGTTTAGGTTTATCCGTCACGAAATCAAATTTCGTGTTCATAATTCACCAACTCATGAATTATGACGACCACATATAATCTCGCCAAACTATGCAAGTCAATGTCATTGCATACGTATAATCCCTCCGTCACAGGCTATCCATATTATACCTGGGATATAGATAAGAACGTCAAATCCTTATGGTATAATATATTCGACTTTCAAATTTACGATCTCTAAATAACACTTGGAACTTGCTTCCGAAGTTATACCACGGTCATGGATTTACTAGATCGCAAACACGTGTAGGATACCTATGCCCCGTACACAAGACTGACATATTTTATCTTGATACGCACTGAATATCATGAACATCAGTCCACACCCAACGAACAGGCAGAGGTCTGATCTAAATAGATCAGTGATGTGACTGCCATCAAAGTGTGGAGGATAACTCATATATCCACTGTGATATCTCAAGTCGAAAGATCACTATGCTCGCTCAACTCGAGAAGATTCCTATTGATGTTGGTGTACCATATATTAGGAAATCTTCAGTAAGCCATTCAGTGTTTATCAAATAAATACCTACATGTTTATACGAGTCTCCCGAGACTCATGGTTCATTGGGATAAACTATCGAACCAAGTCACGATATACAATATGTATTGGTCTTAGCAAATTTTACTAATCCACCAGTGTTAGCAAATCTTTACTATGAATTTTATTTAAGGATATACAACTTATAGTGATGATTCCCAATGTCAATTACAAACTACGTTGTAACTGCGCACTACATTGTAAATCATAAGGTCTTTGCCCAATATACACGTATCACTAAATCAAATTTAGCTTCAATCTAATCATAATTAGATCGAATATCTATATAAAATACAAGAGGTACTACTAGTAAATAAGTAATATTATGAAAAAAGAATTGATCGTATTCATGAATCAGACATAAATACGATCCAGATTGGCACTCCGAGCACCAACCCTAACAGATAATGATGTTAGTGTTGTAAGCATTGTTGAAGTACTTGAAGAGATATTGATATACGTTGTCTATGAGTTAAGATGAAAACTTGAGGTGTATTTTTTTGATATAGTCGGATAGTAAGCCAATTAAAGTTTGATTTTGGTTTGTGTAATATGTTGGCCGAAAATAAAGGGATGGTTAGGGGTTTCTTTGTTGTCATTGATAATGAATTATTTATGAGCATGAATAATGATTGTCTTAATAGTTGTATGTAAACTTTTATGATATGCAAATTATGTAATGATGGTAAGTATTACGTTTTGAGTATGAAAATGTATTTGTGTGCACTTCTTGTAAGAGCCTGGGACAGCCGGTGGTTTTACTTGCGCCGCGGCCCAGAATGGGTGATTTGGTGACGGAGTTTCCATCGTTTCCAAAAATAAAAAATAAAAAATAAAATAAAAAAAATGTTAAAATATGAGCTAGTAATGGCTTGATTAGAAAGCTTTAATGTTTTATCACAGATGTCTTGATCAAATTGTTTTGGATTATATGTAATGTGAAGTCTTAATGTTCGAGGAAGTATGTGTGTAATTTATTTTTGATTCACTTCAAGTAATTCTCTTGAACCCATGTTTCCCGAAATAAAAGAATAATATGAGTTAAATGTGTTCTAATAAATAACTGTAAATATGTAAATATGTTCATAAGTATTGTATTTAAAGTTTTCAGATAGCATTTTACCTCTGGTGGAGTGTTGCAAAACGTCTCATGAAATTAAGATTAAAACCCTAAAAGTTAAACTTTGATTCTTCCGAATTTTAAAACATTTAAATATTATTTTACTAATTTGCCGTCATGTATTGTCTTTATACGAAATCATGAATACATTCTATCTATGCACTGCAGCACTGAAGGATGTACATAAGGCAACTGGCTCCACAAAAATTCATTAATTTTTATTTTATATTTTTGTAAATATATATATATATAAGTAAACAACACCCATAAATATATTATTTATTAATTTTTTTAGTTGTATTTTTTAACACAATATGTAGGCCCAATCCTAAATTGGTTAAAAGGAATTCAATACACTTTTGCATCAAACATGTCCTAATATAAAATGATAACCTTGAATTTGTTTGGATCATTATATTTAATTTGTATATGTATATATAATTGACTATTTTTCATTTTCAATCAACTTATTTATGGGTTTTTCTATTTGCAAAGGAACATAGATTCCATTACTTTTAAATAAAAAATAATCATGTTTATGTTTAGGTTTGGTTATTGAAATTCTTATTTATTGATACATTTGCAATGATTCTTTTACTAAATCACGTCGTAAACAATGATAATGTATAAAAAATTCACATATTAATATTTTATATATTTTTTTATTTTATATTTATTTCCCTAACTTTGCTCCACTAACTTAATAGGTTACATTAACGTATCAAAGTATTAAGTGTTTAATGGTCATGATTTTTTTAATGTTAAATGCAAATTATATATAGTTTGGTTGCTCTCAAGTTCTTTGTTATGCAGGCTTAAATGCAGTCTTACAATGCAAAGTAATAATGGTCCTTGTATTTTATTTTATTTTATTTTTTTTTTTTTTGGAAACGATGGAAACCCCGCCACCAAACCACCCATTCTGGGCCGCGGCGCAGGTAAAACCATCGGCTGTCCCAGACTCTTACAAGAAATGCACCCCCTGGATTCGAACCCTGAACCTCAATGTGAGATTCTGTTATTGATGAATAATGTTCCGTTTTGATTTTGTTAATCTGTTATTGGTGAATCATCATGTTCCATTTTGATAGTCCCAAGGGGTGTGGCTTGGTGGTGTAGGGTCCATGATCTCACCTTGAGGTTCTGGGTTCGAATCCAGGGGGTGTACTTCTTGTAAGAGCCTGGGACAGCCAATGATTTTACATGCGCCGCGGCCCAGAATGGGTGGTTTGGTGGCGGGTTTCTATCGTTTCCAAAAAAAAAAAAAAAATTGTTCCATTTTGATATGGCATTTCAAAAACAATTTTAGTCAATCAATTGATTTGTTGTGTGTAATGTAACCTCATTAAGAGCTTTGACAAGTCTTTTTTCTCTT
>SKCR01045593.1:0-49020 GCA_019454045.1 Zanthoxylum bungeanum | reverse complement strand
ACGGCATTATAAAATGACATTTCAAAAGCTTGTTATATCATTCTTTTCTAACCAAATTAACAAAAATTGATCGCTTCCATATTGTACCCACTTGCTTACAAAGTCATTAAGGCATGATAAATATCTTCAGGTTCACAACGACAACTCTGACAAAGTACAAATATTCTTGGTGTTAAGATACATGTAAAGTATATATCACATTCCATTATTATAAGGGTACATTGGGTATTTTCACCAAAGCAAGTGGGACTGATTATTATGAATGAGCAAAATATGAATTTGTTTATAATTAATTAAACAATAAGGGAGCTAAATGTTATTGACCAGTTAATTTTGCTGCTGTCTGGCCACGTGGGCCATTTTTAGTAGTTGAGTTTTCAAATTCAAATGAGTGATTAGAGCGTTGGACTTTGGAGGGAGTCTGGGTTTAAAGTTACCCACTTTCTCAAAATTTATTTGTACTACTCACTAATTATTATTTTAATTATTTTTTTATATAGTATCTTTAATAATTATATTTTCATGTTCGAAAGTGTTTTAACTATATCAGAATTAATAATTAAATCCCGTATTTTATTTATGCAAGCTTGATCATCTTGATAATATTTCAAGAACTTCATGACCTTATATTTATATCTTTTAACTACATATTATGTGTAAACAAACCATTACAAATGATATTAAATTAAGCCTACATTGCAATGGGCCGGATAGCCTATATATCATATAGACTAAAGATGACACATGCAAGTAATTGGTATAAAAAGGCCAAACCAATTCAAATAAAAACATTTTACAATGATACAAATCTTATCCTAGATGTAGAAATATAAGAAGACATACCCCATCTTCATCATCGAAAGAAACGATACTTTCCATGAATACAAGACATAAAGAATTAATTAAATTTGTCAGATTTAGAGATTATAAAAAAAAAAAAAAACCGAATAAATGAATATATAACCTATATAGAATTACTTGCACAACTAGTTAAGGGTGCGTTCATGACCGAATTCTAAAGTTTTAATAAATTATTGCCAATGAAAATAAGAAACTAAAATAAATGTACACAAATAGGGGAAACGCCATATAAATTTAGACGAATAAATGTCATCACACAGAAGGAAATGATAATAATAAAAAAGAAAAACAGAGGAAGAGGAAAATTGTTTGCATAAAGTGAATTGAGAAGAAATAGATTTATTACATATTTAGTATGACTTCTAATAGAGGTAATAAAAAAAAATTAATATCAATAGTTTTTTTCAAAAATTTTGGTTCTGTTTGATTATATTCTAAATATAATTTTTGAGGATTTAAAAAATTATTTTCCCTCTACAAGCTCAAATTTTGATATTTTGAGGGTAGAATTTGGAAATTTTTTTAAAAAAACTAAATTATCTATAATACACATATTTAATTTAACAATTTAATTTTATTTTTTTATAACACAATTTTAAAAAAGTTGTCCATTAAAATAATTTTAATAAAAAATTTCACTAACAACTAAACATCTATTTTTTCTTTTTTTTTTTTTATTATCAAAAATTATACTAATAAAAACTATTCTTGCATAAGTTATATTTAAAAAGCTGTATCAAACGAATAATTAGAAAACAAGTAAAATCTAAAATAAATATATAAATCATAAATATCTCTACATAATATACAACATTTTTGTAACAACTAGAAGCACGATGGTAATCAATTCAAATCTCCACCGTTAATCAAATCTCCTCCACAACCTATGTGCGAGATTCGAATCCAATTTAATTTTTTTTTTTTTTGTGAACAATTAATCTTTTATTAATTACAAATATTGTTTCAAGTTTTAAAGAACCTAATCATGTTCAAATTTTCACCTTAACCCATTCAACAACCAACAATTCTTGAACTGGGCCTCAGCTGATTCCATAAAACTCGAGACCTTCACCAAACAAAAGTGAGTACAACACAGGCCCAGACCTGAACCCGACCCAGCCCGACTTGTCTTCAACAAATAACAAGCTGGCCCACAATTTCCACCTTTAGCTTGCACCACAATCCCCCACGCGCGCGTGATCTCACACTCCCGTCCAAAATCATTCAACGCCTCAGATTCTTCCGCGTCGTCTTCTTTCAACTGTTCAACAAAAATAACACCCTCCGGCAACGGCGTCGTCCCGTTCTCCCAATTCGATATCACCATCGGCCATTCCTCCGGCGCAGCCTTCTCCGTTTTCAACCTCGTCGAATCGCCGTTACCATTATCTGAGTACACGTGGACCAGTAGCGCGGCGCTTCGCGTAAGTTCTTGACGATGTCCACGACGGAATCCTTCATCCACTTGTCTATCAGATTCTCATTCGAAATGCCCTGCTCGTGTTTCCGCTTCGGTTCCAGATCACTATTCACACGTGACAACTGAAATCGGGATCACTTGATCTTTAATGCCTCTGCTCATCTCCGTGGCATTCATGACGCAATCGGAAAACGAGGATTCATAGTCTCTTCCACAGTGGTTCAATGAATACGTTGCTCCTCCTCCTCCGTAACGAATTCCAATAGACGCCATGGCGAGGGAGGGGGAGAATGAATGATCAAAACAAAAAGGTGTTTTTGTTTCTTGTTTTGGTTTCGTTTACGTTATGAGTGTTGTTCTGATTTTCTGGATGAAGAGGAAGAAAAAGATTTGGACGGTCAAGATTGGCTGAAGGGTTGTGATTGGAGGAAGGATACGTTTTGCTTTTTGGCGTAATGCCCACTCTGCCATTTTTTATACCACGCTCATGGGGTATACTTCAGCACTTTCGTGGAAACTTGAAATTTGTTGAAAACAGTACAGGTCACCAATTAGCGTCATACGTCATTATGAAGGTAGTGATTCCATGGACTCGGTCTTATGGTAATATTATATGCTGCATCCAAATTGATAAATTAATTATTCACCATAAATGTCACTTTTTACTTTTTAGTCTATCCTAAAACTTATAGGCCAACCAAAATCATAAAATTATTATACATTATAATAAAATGGGAAAAATTTATAAAAATAAGAACATAATATTACAGGTTTCGATTTTTTTTTTTTAATTAAACATAAATTCCGAAAAATATAATATAAAGATGATAAATTGATTATTCAATACATATGAAAAAATAAATTAAATTGTTATATGGAAATTTATTTTATATGGCCAACCCAATTATATTATTATTGTGAATTAGAATTTTATTTTATCCAGATCCATGGTGATTATTGGATAGTTGCAACATGGTGATTTTGTTACCGACTGTAGACGATTTGAGCCACGCCGAAACGGAAGGCGACAGGGTCCCACGAGAAACAAGTCTTAAGCAGTAACAAGGTCATACGCGGGGTCTGACCAATGAGTAATCGCAGCCGTTAATATTGATCGAACGATCAAAATTTGAGAATGGACGGCCACCAATAAAATGCATGCGAGCACGTGGTTGCTCGTTGAGATTGCTAGCACGGCCTATGCGGCCACACGCTGCGCGTCTGCACCAACTACTTTATTTACATGTTTGCCACGTGGTGTCCGTGTCAGCAATATCTATATGGCAAAGTAAGAATAATAAAATAATGTCTGCAAATATCTATATGGCCAAGTGAGAATAAGTTAGTATATTTAGCATTATTGACATATAATTTTAATAAAACCCCCCGCTATCTAAATTTGGTCGAGGCACATGCATATAGATCGCCGTTTAAGTGTACATATTTTCTGCATAGGACAGGTTGGATCAAAGATTTTGATTTTTAAGAAAACTTATTTGACAGAATTAGAGCGTAAATTTACCTTTGTAGTTAAATTATCTTGATAATTTAACAAATATTTACTTATTATTTTGTAAGTGTATCAATTTATACTTTTTAGGTATAAATTAATATGCTGACTGAAATTTTTAGGTGTAAATTAAAACGTTAAATAAATTTTTAGCCATTTGTCTCGACATACCGAACCGAGGAACGGAGCTGAGGTCACGATGTTTAGAACTGATATATGACGTATGTCATACTTGGAAATTTGAGCTTCTAGAAAGGTGATGTGACAAGAGTAAGTCAATGACTCTCATTGGGCAGAGACTCTGCCAGACGAAATAATATTTGAGTGGTTGAGTCGTAAGGTGTCGCATCGACAGAGCGTGTAGCAGTCGTCAAAAGGTTGGGATAATGAGTTTCTACTGATATGGATAGTTAAGTCAGATGTCAGAGTAACTGTTTGCTGTGTGGTTGAGGAAAATGAGCATGAGGCAATGATGACGTGAGCTGGCGTCATGGGTTGGTGGAACATTGTATTTGGAAGCCTATATAAAGAGGTTGAAGCCACATATTAAAGGGTTAGCAATTTTTTGCATTTCACTACTTGTAAAAAATAAGAGCCTTCAAACTAGAGAGAGCTGGTCAGTACTCAACCCCCTGAGAGATTTGTAAATCTGATCGGTCTTGACCACACGTGAGTAATATAAACACTCTCCCTTCTCTCGTGAACGTAGGTTGCAGCCATTCTCCACCGAACCATGTAAAATCTCTATGATTTTCTTGTTTGTTTGTCAAGTTTGTTTTGAGTTTCATACTAACCAAACAAATTCATTGTTTGGAGGAGGTTTGTTCGAGAGATAGATTTTCTAAACTGCCATTGGAACGAAAAACAGCCGTCAACAATATGTATCTGTAAATCCATTGATGGTAATACATGCCCTGCATATAACATTATATATATAGGGAGTGATGATTGTCTAGTTTAGTCATTTTCAAATGACTGGAAATTTCACATGTTGCTTCCTTTAATAAGTTCTGTGCGCAGTTAGTTTAATTTAAAAATCTGATAGCCAGTTATGGAACTTACTATTTCTTTTAAAAACAGTACCCATATACATGCTAGATGATAATAATTTGCAGAAACCTGACAGTTATTAAGCTGCAGTTGGTCTGTATCTAATAAAATAATAATTAAAATATTTCAAATGAATCATGTGGCTATTAGTTTTTGTTGTGATTCTCTGATCACTGAAGAGTATTTTTGAGGAAAAATCGATTATATCACTACAATAATAGAATTTACAAATATTACAAACTTTACAAAAACCTCACTTTATCTCTACACTATCTAAGCTTTCTTGCCTTGAAGCTTAATATTTTGGGATGATTAAAACTCACAAATGAGCTATGTATTTATAGTAAAACTCAGGTTAAAAAATTCAACACATGATAATGCTCCACCTAAATTTGTTTGTAAACTTGCACCATTTTCAAACTTCCACCTAAAGTGGTTTGGAGGCTTGCAATGATGGTGGTGATTGGCATGCAGCTGGATTCTTCAATTCTCGCTCTCCATATGCATCTGAAGCAATTGTCATCTGAAAGCTATCCTGGTTATGTCTATGCACAGCTCTGCTTGTCCCGAGTAATCACATTTGTTAACATGTCAGTTGAATTCTCATATGTATGGATTTTCACTAGTCTCAACAGTTGCTGATCTATCACCTCACGTATCCAATGATAGCAAATATCGATGTGCTTCGTCCGGGAATGATACATTGAGTTCTTGCTCAAGTCCAGAGCACTCTGGCTGCCACAATGTATCTTGTATTATGTCTGCTTGATCCTTAATTCATGGAGAAAACATTTTAACCATAATATTTATTTTCTTGCTTCCGCTGATGTAATGTACTCAGCTTCTGTTGTGGATAATGCAATACACATCTGAAATCTTGACTGACATGACATTGCTCCTCCAACAAAAGTGTAGAGAAAATCTTATGTAGATTTTCTATCATCAAGATCTTCTGCCATATCTGAATCTGTATAGCCTTCCAAGATTGGATCAGCTCCCCTGTAACACAAACATAACTTTGATGTACCATTGAGGTACCTGATAATCCATTTGACCGCCTCCCAATGTTGTTTTTCTGGGTTAGAGAGAAAACGACTAACTATACCCACTGTGTGAGAAAATTTGGCCTGGTACATACCATAACATACATTGAGCTTCCAACTGCTGAAGAATATGACACTGATGACATCTCATATATTTCTTTCTTGGATAAGGGACACGAACTCTTACTCAATTTGAAGTGGTGCGCTAGCAGAATGCTGAAGTTTGGCATTTTGTATATCGAATATCCTGATTATCCGTTCAATATAACTCTCATGTGAAAGCCACAACTTTTTTTTTCTGTCTGTCTCGAACTATTTGCATTCCAAAATCTGTTGAGCTGGTCCTAAGAATTTCATGTTAAAATACTTAGAGAATTTTTTCTTCAGCTGGCTGATATTCGCTGCATCTTGTCCAATAATCACATGTCATCCGCATATATAAATAACAACAACGAAATTTCCATCTGGAAATATTTGAATGTAAACACACTAGCCCACTACAGTTCTTTTGTAGTTTTGACTCACTATGAACGAGTCAAATTTCTTGTATCACTGTCTTGGTGCTTGCTTGAGGTCGTACAAGATCTTATTCAGCTTGCAAACAATGTTCTCTTTTCATGAAACCTTGAAACTTTCTAGCTGCTCCATGTAGATTTCTTCATTTATATTGCCATGAAGAAATGATGTCTTAACATCCATCTGTTCAAGATCTAAGTTCAAACTGGCTACCAATCATAAGATAACTCGGATTGAAGCCATTTTTACAACTAGTGAAAAAATTTCATCAAAATCGATTTCATTTTTTTTGTAGGAATCCTTTGACTAATAACTGGGCTTTGTGTTTCACCACATTTCCACTGCCATCTTTCTTTAGCTTGAACACCTATTTATTCTTTAGTGCCTTTATGCCTTGTGGGAGCTTGACTATCTCATAAGTATGATTCTTCCGTAGAGATTACATTTCATACTGCATTACGTCCAACCAGTTTCCTTTGTCTTTATGAGATACAACTTCCTTGAAACTTTCTGGCTCCCCCTCGTCAATAAGCAAAATACAGTCAGATCCTGAGTATCTATTTGATGGAATTCGGCATCGCTCAGATCTTCGTACTGGAGGTTCACTGGTTTGTGGAGGTCTGTCGCCATTCAAATATGTGGATAATCTTGTAGCCTCTGATGGAACGGGTTGTAACTACTCCCCTGCCTCACACCATTTTCCTCTTCTGGTTCTACTTCTGATATATCGTGTTGTAGCCTTTGTGGCCATTCGTGTTGGTACTGAGGTTGTGTATGAATTTGAATTGGTTTGTAGGCATTGGAATTAGAAGAAATCTTGGGCTTTTCAATGTCTTATATTGTCTGGTCTTCCAGAAACACTACATACATGCTTCTGATGATCTTTTTTTTTCCTTTGAGTCCTATAACATATATCTAAATTCCTCATCTCCATAGCCTATGAAGATGCATGGAGTAGTCCTTGCATCAAGCTTCTGCCTGAGCTCATTGGATATATACGTGTGCAAAGGCTAACCAAATGAATGTTCTAAGGTGAGAATATGAGGGATTCTTACCAGACCACACTTTCTCCGGAATTTCAAAATTCAATGGTACATATGGTGATATATTGATCATGCAACGGACGACTGAACAACTTCTCCCCATAATGGCTTTGGCAGCTTAACCATGTGTGAATGTTAGTTTTCGCCCGAGGTCCACAATCGAGAAGTTGTAGGTTTGGGGCACTAGCGATCCTGTAAAACAAAGGTAGAATGAGCGGGGAGTACTGCCCACCGGTGTGGTGGGTGCTGTAGGCACTCCGACGCTCAAGTCAGTAATGAAGACGAGCTATAAATAATGAAAGAGCAAGGTTTGATGTCACTTTGACTTCTGTTGACTGCCGTGAGGGCGGTGACCGGTGTTTAGAGAGTAAGAAGCTTAGAGAGCTCAAGTATGAGAGCTAAGACCTACCCCTTTCTCTTCTGGATCTCGGTTCCTTTTATAGGCTATTTTAGGTGAGATTCATGAATGCGTTAATTGACATACGTTTTGTGTGTGTTGGTAATGGTCGTGTCATGAAGGAGTTGATGTGTGGTAAATCTATCATTATTTTCCACTCATTTAACATAATATTTTGTATAGTTTCTTGAGTTTTGTGAATATTTTGATGTGTTTTGTGTTATTTTGTAGATAAATAAAGTTTCAGGACATTATGGAGGTGATTTGGGCCAAAACAGTGAAAATTGGAAAAATGACATTTTGTAATTTTGGCTTGTCGCGACGCGCAAGCCCTTGGCGTCGCGACGCCTAACGTGTGCCGAACAGTGCTAATGTGCGCCGGGTCAACGGGTCAGAATTTGAGAAGTTTGACTTTGCTAACATGCGTCGTGCCACGTGTCATCATCCTACGGTGCCGACAATCACCATTGCCACGTGTGCCACATGTCACTCCATGTCACCGCCACGTCATCAGCCACATCACCAGTTGACCAAGTCAAAGTGCCATGTCATCGACATGTCATCATCAACCAATCACAGCGTGCCACGCCTAACTGTTCCAGCGTCGCGACGCCCGAAGCTTATCTGCGCCTATAAATTGAGCTCGAGATTTCAGTTTTAGATGTACCATTCTCTCTTATTTCTTTGATGTAAATATGAAGTATTCTCTATAATTTCTTTTAATTTAAGTTTTGTAATTAATTTTAATTACTTTCTGTAATAATAATAATTTACTTTCTTTACTTTTTACAATTTTTACTATTCACCACGAGGAGGTAACTTCCCCATGCTAGGGTGAAAGGTAATTCTTTTACTATTGCTATTTAGATTAATCTCCATTAAATATAATATATCAGTATTTAAAATATTGACTTAATAAGGATACCGCTATATTGGTGGGTTGGTAATTCATTTTAATCTGGTTTAAATCTGACTAAGCAATGATACCGCCAGATTGGTCTGTTGGTAATTAAATTTTCTTACCGCTTATATGGCAGGTTTATTTTGGTTCTGCCTTAATGGCTGGTTGGACTTAATTTGACTTAATCAGGATACTGCCTATATGGCTAGTTGGTAATGTTATCACAAGTTAATATATTATATTAAGGGAGATATCTAAATTAGTAGTAGTAAAAGTTGATCCTTTTACCTTAGCATTTTATTTATTTTAATGTAATTTACTTTTCAGCTTTTACTTACCGCAATTACTTTTCAGTATTTTTACTTTATGTCTTTTACTTTTAAGTTTTTATTAGCCCTAGTTATGTGTCTTAACTAAGTTAGTTATATGGGGTTGTGACGAATTCTAATATCACCGGTTTATAAGGGGTTATTTTATAGTTTGGGTAATTTAAAGGTTTACTTATTAAGTCTTAAGCTTAATGATTCTTGTTGTCTGATCACCAATAAGATTGATGTGGTAAATCTAAAATAAACTTGACAAATGAATTTTAGGTTTCAGCCTTAGACTTAATAGCCCACGATCTTCATTGAGAATAGATAACCCTTTAATAGATTTCCTTGAATGATAGACATATACCTGTCAGCGGGGGTAGCCATAATTGGAACTTAAACTTAATGAATCCAGATAATTTGGTTGACATAGACATATGGTTCAATTGGGTTAAACTGGGTATTTGCGTCTGACCATCGACATAGGCTTTTGTATAATTTCGTGTTCCAGGTTAGTAAACCGATTTATTACACAAACATAAAATAATCACTTCATCTTTTAAAAGGTATTAGAAAGATTCACAACCCTAGATCATTGAGTCTTTTGTTATTTTCCTTAGTATTTTCTTTTATTTATTTTAATTAAGGAAAACCACATTCAACCAACCAATCAAACAATCATTCTCTTCTCCCTTTAATTAGATATTTGTAAATAAATAGATTCAACAATTAATAACAACAGTAGGAATTAAGTCCTCGTGGGATCGATATTTTTATACTACTTGAACGATACGTGCACTTGCGTTATACGCGTGTGTTTGCACCGGTCAAGTTTTTGGCGCCGTTGCCGGAGACTTTTTTTCTTGAGTTATTAATTTTGAAGCTATCTAATTTACTTGTATCTAATTTTCTTTTATCTGTAATTTTTATTTCCTTCTTTTATTTTTCAGGTGATTGAAAAATGTAACATTATTGGGAGATTGAAAGATTACGAGCATTACTAGAAGAAGATACACCCCAAATCTGGGAGCAACAGTCCGGTTTTCTGAGGCCTGCTGTCCAGCCCAACAACTATCACTGGATGTCAGAATCAAGCAATAATGCATTTGCTCATCAGAACGAAATTGGGAGATGTGTAATATGTGATGGTAACCACCCGAACGATCAATGTATATACTTTTCAGAGTGGCAGAACTTTCGGAATCATTCAAGGTATGAAGAACCATCACATTTTCCATCTTATCCACCATCCATCTACGATTTTCATCAAGAACTAGAACCATCATAGGAAGATCAGTTGATCCACATGCTCAAAGATTGGTTCGAGGAACGGGAAGCTCAATTTGATGCACAAATTTAGAGTCAAGCGGCATCTATACAGAGGATGACAGATCAAATTAAACAATTAACAGATAACTTGAACCACATATCTCACGGAGTAAATTCAAATAATACTGAAGAAGCCTTCAAATATCTTGAGATTCATCATGACATTATAACAGAGGACGAGGCTGAGCAGTATCAAGAATCAGAGGTATCAGTTCAGGAGCCTGAACCAACAAAGTCTCAATTTGATTTTTATTATTCTTTTGACTCTGACGAGGATGAAGAAGCTGAGCTATTTATACCAACTGGCACCAACAAAGGAGGATGAAACTTTCTATCCTCCAAATGAAGATCTTGGAGCATCCCTTGCACAAATATTTGAAGAAGATCTACCTGAACCAATCATTTTACTCAGATCAGAGGATGAAGACCTAAAAACAGACATAACTTTACATCCTTAGATTGACACTGATGGAGCATGCATTTCACAGATGACTGATGAAGAATTAAATACAGAAATTTTAAAATTTATCTATGAAGAAAAGGTGGAGCAAGAAGCAGAGCAAATGGAGGAGCAAATGTCTGACCTAATTGAAAATCCTGAGCATTCATGGGAAACATCGCTGTATTAGGGAGTACAAATTAGAGATATCACCCAGAATCTTGGCAGGATGTAACTTTCATTTAAAGTCAAGCACCATACGAGATCCCTGTAGGCACTGCATTTTTGCATATAAGTCCCTATGATGAGTCTCATTTGGAGACACTACCTTTTAAGTCACGGAAGTCGCGGGAAACGGACGTCGGAAGGGGAAATTCAGAATAAGCATTTCATCAGATTCATTTCACAAGTTCACTGTTTTCGTTCGTGCTGCGTTCGTGACCGCGTTCGAACGTCAAGCAGATTGCGGGCGTTCGTATAGCGTTCGAATCGGCGTTCGAACAGTGTCAGTATTTCTGGTTTTGCTGTTATCCTCACACCCAAGCCCAATTAGCCCACCAAAGCCCATAAAACACATCCAAATTAATAAAACACATATTTAACACATGGGGAATTAAATAAAATCTAAAAATCATATACCAAATTAAAATAAATATCAAATAAAATCATACCTAATTAAAATCAATCAAGATATTATATACCAAACTAAACAAATTGTATGCCTAATCAAAATAAATAAAATATATTAACTTCCTAATTAACCAAATTTTGTCCCCCAATCAATCTTTGGTTTTCCTTACATAAAAACCAAATCATATCCTCATTTAATGCACCAAATGCCTTCCTTGTCAAGCAAGAAGAAGCCCTAACATTCGTCTATAAAAGAAACACAATCTCAACCCTTCACCTCTCCTAGCTCATTCACACAAGAAATCTCCCATTCTCCTTCTCACTCTCACGCATACACAACAGAAGAAAAAACCTAGCATTCACGCCAACCACACATAATTCACACAAGAAATCTCTCTTCCCCTCATCCCTCTACATCACCGAAACTGATCACCTAAACAACCTTACATTAATCGAAAATCACACCCCTATACAGTAGCCTAAACACCTTAAAACAACCCCCAAATCACCTAAAACAGTAACTAAAAAACTGCACTTAAAGCCTTTAAAAAACATCCAAAACAGTAGCCTAAAAACACCAAAAACAGTGACCAAAACACAACAGCAAATATCAGCAAATACAGTAGCAAAATGGAGCAAAAACGGTAGCTTGAGCAGCAAAACAGCGAGAGAAAGCGTAGTAGAACCAGTGAACCGGAGGAGTTGCGGAGCATCCACCCTTCGACGACCGTGTACGGTACTTCCGAAAGTCGACATAAAAGGTTAGACCTGAGGGCACTTTTTGTATTCATTTTTTATTCATCTTTTAATTGTTTTAGTTATTTATTTCGTATGAGAGTCGTTTATGGATGCATGTTGTGGTTTTGAATAAAATGGAAAATGTGTCGCCTCTTGTGGTATATAGGATGGAAACCCGGACATAATTTCATAGTCGATTCCGAATAGATGGTAGTATGATCTGTACTCGGGATACAACTCCACGTACCACTTGAGTATACATCACATATTTTATTTCATGTTATCTGATTTGTTATTATCGTTATTTATTTTCTGCATGTATTTGTTTGAGTAATGATGAGGTCAAGCGCATGGGCTTCGTAAGTGCGATTAACGGTCCTCTATTTCGAGGGGTTAAAATCCTTTACCACGATGTTTTGCTGCGCCGGACGATGTATATTAGGTTGAATGTGAGATGTGTTCAATCGGGTATACGAAGTCCGATATTGTTGTTTTTTTATCTATTATACGCATTGCGTTATTAACACATGGGCTTAGTAAGTGCGATTAAAGGTCCTCTATTTCGAGGGGTTAAAATCATTTACCACGATGCTTTGCCGCGCCGGATGATGTATATTCAGTTGAATGTGAGATGTGTTCAATCGGGTATACAAAGTCCGATATTGTTGTCTTTATTTCTTATATGCATTGTGTTATTAGCGCATGGGCTTAGTAAGTCGGATTAAAGGTCCTCTATTTCGAGGGGTTAAAATCCTCTACCACGATGCTTTACCGCGCCGGGCGAGGTACATATGATTGGATGGGAATAAGTTAATCGGACACGTGAGGTCCTACATTATGGATTTATTTGTCTATGTATGTGTTGCATGCATCAGGTCTGGTTCCGTTCGAATGCGTTCTCGAACGCTATACGAACGCGAACCTTCTGTTTACCGTTCGAATGTGTTTTCGGACGCTACTCGAACGCGCACGCATTTTCTTAGTTTTATCATGCATCAGGCCGGTCCCATTCGAACGCGTCATCAAACGCCACACGAACGCGAACTTTCTGTTTACCGTTCGAACGCGTTTTACAAACGCTACACGAACACGCACGTATTTTCTTTATTTTATCATGTATCAGGTTTGGTCCCATACGAACGTGTTCTCAAACGCTACACGAACGCGAACCTTCTGTTTACCGTTCGAACGCGTTTACGAACGCTACACGAACGCACACACACTGAACTGAGTCATTTTCATCATATTTTATGCATAATTGCCCCTATTAGTTATCCCTTTGTATTACTAACCTGATTTCTTCTCTTTATTACACATGTTGTGCAATTTCCATTTATCTGTATTCCCCACATGTATGAGTACAATGTGCTTAGTAAGTTGTATGCTTGCCGTATGTTAATCTACATTTATGCATGCAAATTTGGACGTAGATTATATGCAAATAGGTTGTATGCAAATTGGGACATAGATTAAATGCAAATAGGTTGTATGCAAATCCGGACATAGGTTATATGCAAAACTTAGATATGAGCCTTGTATTTATGCATGCGAAATTAGAGTAAATTATCATTGGAAATAAATGTTGCTTAGGCTTGGTTGTATTATTGCACAAATCATTTTATTACAAGTGGCATAAGTAAGGGACCATTCCGAACCCAATGGTTTGAGGTCTTCCCTTGCGAGGGGTGAGTGCGGCCTTAAATCTTTGACCCGGTTCACACCGGGTGGCGACTCCATCATTCTCCGATTTAGTCCCCCGCGGGCTACTCCGTACTCCCAACCGGGTCGCGAGCCAGGAACAGCATGCGTCGCCCAGTTTTCGTGTTCCCACAGTCTGGCGACTCCACTGGGGATAGAGAATCGGCCCCGAAATAATTTCTTGTAATATTATGATTTGTGCTTTAATTAACCGTGTCTACTGTGGGTTAAAAGAGGTTTAATCAAATGTACTTTTAAGGCCGGGTAATTAACCGTGTCTACTGTGGGTTAAAAGGGGTTTAATCAAATGCACTTTCTGAGGAAAAGCTGTGAAGGCACCTAAATAATCATTTACTCGTAGCCTATTGTGATGGACTAATTTGGAGGACCCGTTGTTTATTCCTGTCACCAAGCGATAAGAGCCTAAGAGGCTAGGGTACTTAAGAGAGCCTCGCTCCACCCTCCCTCTGGGGAATCTACAACGGGAAATGCATCTGACAGTCAGTCACACACCATAATTCGTTGGCACGTACTGTAAGGTATAAAAAAAAGTGCGCTCACTTGGTCGCTCGAACCCTTGAGTGGGGAGACCTAGTTGTGGGCAATCCTTCGCCATCGAGAGTCTTTGTCTACACTCCCGCAAACCCACACGTAGACCGGGGTTGTATGGCCTATAACAACCATTTCCTTGTGCTTGTGGACTATCCTCATTTGGATGTAGTTGGGCCTCTTGTCAGAAATACGAACTTGTTGGGCCATTTAAACTGGGACGAGTTCGTATCCTATGACAATTAGGCCAAAAGCTTCTGAAATGTTGATGGGACACTCTGTAGAAATTATTTACGTATTCTTGTTTTTGGGAACATTGTCGTTTGGATCCATTCGGACATTTTGTCATGAGGTATGGGCTTGTTGGGCCATTTAAACTGGGACAAGAACATATCTTATGATGATTGGGCCAAAAGCTTCTAAAACGCCGATGGACCATTATATGTTTATGTTTGGGAACATTATCATTTGGATGCGGTTGGACTTCTTGCCATAAGTTGTGAACTTGTTGGGCCATTTAAATTGGGATGAGTTCACTCCTATGACAGTTAGCCCAAAAGCTTCTATAATGATGATGGGACGATTTGTGTGAAAGTCTTAATGAGTTGATATATTCCTTGTATCGCATGCATCTCATTCATCTCATGCATACATATATCCTGTTAACACCCTCTATGTCTATAAAAGACATAATAGATTCCTGTTGGGTTAGAAAAGATGGAAGACTCACTAAAAGACCAATAACAGATATGAGTACATCCGATAGTGAGGTATCCCGAATAGATCAGTTTGAAAATGGTCTCGCCAAAATTTCTGAACAGTTGCAAGCCTTGACTACTGCTGTGGCTGGTATGGCGTTACCCCGTGCTGGGGGGAATTCTGAGAATGTGAGGCGCGAGGAGCCTCCGAATGGGTTGGGGGATGACATCTCCGCTTTTGACGATGACATTGCAGAGTATGCAACATGCAAAGTGATTGGGTCTCGGGCATAATTCAGAAGCTTCGGGATCATGTTGAAACAGTTACCCGCAAAATGAGGGGTAAACATGAATGAGTTTGTTAGATTATGAGGCAATGACCTTCGAAGAAAAGTTCCAGCTCAGTTCAAGATGCCAGATATGGCTAAGTTCAACGGGAATGAGGATCCGAGGGTCCATCTCCGTCAATATATTTCAGTTATGAGTTCAGTGGGTTTATCCAAGCGTCAAGTGCAGAAAATGTTTGAGATGTCACTTGAGGGAGCGCCGGTAGTTTGGTATCACAGCATTGAGAAGAAGATTATGGAAGATTGGAGGGAACTGGCTGATGTTTTTCTGAAGCAATATGTTACAGATCTGAAAATTGATTTGTCACTCCGAGATTTGGAGAACACTAAGCAGAAGCCGGAGGAAATCTTCAAAGAGTATGTAGACCGCTAGAGAAGCCAGCTCCTAAAGATGCAGACTCGGCCCTCGGAGAGAGACCAAATTAAGATGATTATCAAGGGCACCAAGCCCTCAATCTATGGGAAACTGAGGAGGATGACCTCCATGATTGCTGATTTTCGACAGTTGAGAGAAACTGTCATGTATATTGAAGAAGAAGCAGAGAGCATGAAGTTTTATGGCCTAAGTAGGAGGCCCATTGGGGGAACATTAGGTACCAAACCTGTTTCTACGGAGATTGCTGCCATCCAGAATCGGAGATTCTCCAACTTAGGGAGGCCTTTGTCTAAGGTGTTGGAGAAATTAAAAAGACAAGGAATTCTGAAACCCCTAGAGACCAAACCACTTCCCAACCCTCCACCACCACATCTCAACCTGAGCCAATACTGTCACTTCCACCAACAGAAAGGCCACGACACTGACAATTGTGCCCGCCTCCGCCATGAAATCCAGGACCTTATAGAATCCAAAAAGATACCCGACCCTGAAACAGAACGCCCCAACACACACAAAAATCCCCTACCAAATTACCACTTTGTCCCCCCACCAACCTATATCATAGACTCTGACCTACCCGAAAGCCTTGTCCTCAAATCCTTTGACCACCAAGCCTATTGCCTTGGAATTTGGGATAGTAACAGTGAAGATGAGACAGAACGAGGGCAGAATTTCTGGGAAGACTTCTCCAGTAGTGATGAAGAAGAAGTGATGGGGATGACACGCAGTGGGATTTTTTACAATGATATGACTGAGAAGGGTAAATGAGTGTTATCAGAGGGTAGAGAAGTGGATGAGAATACAGAAAATGCAGAGGGAGATGTAGTGTTGCAACAGTTGAGGAAAACCCGAGCACAAGTGAGTATCTGGGATTTGTTGTGTGCATCTCAGGAGCACAGGCGGGCCATGGTTGAGGCCTTAAGCAAGATAGTGGTGACGGAGGATGCCAACCCCGCAATGTTTGTTGGGTCAGTGCAAAATGAGGCTTTGCAGACAATCACTTTTTCTGAGGAAGAACTCCCAGCTGAGGGGAGAAATCATAATAGACCTTTGTTTATCAGAGCTGAAGTAAGGGGTAAAAGGACCTATTGTGTGATGGTGGATGACGGCTCATCCATTAATGTGTGACCGTTGAAGATTTTGGCCAAGCTGGGTATGAAAACAACAGATCTGGATCCCTCTAGTATGACTATCAAGGTTTATGATGACAGTAAGCGAGGAGTTGAGGGTACATTTGTAGCAGCGGTCAAGGTTGGACCTATTGAGGACGAAGTTGAGTTCACAGTGCTGGACATCCCAACCACTTTTGCCTTGTTGTTGGGAAGGCCTTAGTTTCATAAGCTTGAGGGCGTGCCCTCCACTCTACATCAGATGATTAGGTTCCCATATGAGGGAGAGATTGTCACCATCCGATCTGAGGTAGACAATGATGTGGCTGCTTTGGAAAAACAACCTTTCACGAGGTTCCAAGTGTCGGCAATAGACTACTCGAAGGGGTTTGGGGTACAAATCTGATGAGGAAAAGCCTAAGGTTAAAAACATAGGGCTGAAATTGATGGAATGCTTTGTGAAGGCTTCGGGGTATCAATATGAGCCCGAACCAATAGAAGTTAATGGGATTGTGGTGCTTGGATTTGAGATCTTACATGATATATTGGGTAAGAAGCCGCTGACCGAAGAAGCTGTGGAGGAAGAGAATTGGGAAGAAGAATTGATGAAGTTGGAGAGCCTGACTCTCGAAGAAGATGAGAAGTCTGAGAAGAACCTGATTGCAGAGGATGAAATATCTGCCGATGATGAAGACATTTATCTTCCTGATTTATTTGAGTGTACTCCCACATTTATTAGCAATAAAGACAATCATTTTGCTTATTTGCCTGAGTCTTTTTCCTCTAACTTGCATGGCTTGAGTATATTTTATATCAGCTCTACCAGAACGAATGCATTTAACTTAGGCACACCTGAGAATCCTAAGGAAATTCTGATTGCAAGTGAAGTTACCGCTGAAGAGCGGCATAAATTAGAAGAAGTATTGGTCAGATATGCCAAAGTGTTTGCTTGGTCCTACGAGGACATGCCTGGGGTAGACAGGAGCATTGCCCAGCACACGATACCAACTTATCTGAATATGAAGCCAGTGAAACAGAAACTTCGATGGATGAGACCTGAGTGGGCCGAGACGGTCAGAGAAGAGGTTAAGAAACAGATATATGTGGGGTTCCTGGAAGTGGTAAAGTATGCCGAATGGTTAGCAAATGTTATGCCAGTACCGAAGAAAGACGTGAAAGTCAGAATGTGTGTGGATTACAGAGATCTCAACAAGGCTTGTCCGAAAGATGATTTTCCTCTACCTCATATTGATGTACTAGTTGATAGTGCAGCTTTATCTGCCATGTATTCATTTGCAGATGAGTTTTCAGGGTATAACCAGGTTCTTATGGCTGAGGAAGACAAGCAAAAAACTGCATTCGTCACAGAATGAGGTACTTATTGTTACAATGTGATGCCATTTGGGCTCAAAAATACAGGAGCTACTTATAAGCGGATGGCCACGACATTGTTCCACGATCTGATGCACAAAGAGATTGAAGTGTATGTGGATGACGTGATGGTGAAATCAGAGACAAGAATTGGGCATATAGAAGCACTGGAGAAGTTCCTTCAAAGGGTTGACAAATACAACTTGCGGCTGAATCCCAAGAAATGTGTGTTTGGGGTAACGTCAGGAAAATTATTGGGACATACAGTGGGAATGTGAGGAATAAAAGTAGATTCTGAGAAAATCAAGGCAATTACTGAGATGCCGGCACCGAAGACAGAGAAAGAGGTTAGAGCATTCATGGGAAAAATTCAGTATATTAGTCGGTTCATCGCCAAGTTGACGTCAGTATGTGAGCCTATCTTCAGAATGTTGAGAAAGGACCAGCTAGTGAAATGGAATGAGCAGTGTCAGTCAGCTTTCGACAATATTAGAGAATACTTGGTAAAGCCTCATATTTTGAAACCTCTGAGACCGAGCAGACCCTTGGTACTGTATTTAGCTATAAAATCAGAAGCACTGAGGGCAATGATGGTACAGGCAGATGAGACCGGGGTAGAGCATGCAGTCTACTATCTCAGTAAGAAAATGCTTCCGTATGAAGCCCGCTATCAAGAAGTAGAGAAGATCTGTTTTGCAGTAGTATGGGCATCCAGAAAATTGCGGCATTACTTCAAATCTTACAAGATCCAGGTAGTGGCAAAGGAGAATCCTTTGAAATATCTGCATTCAGTGCCTTCGCTAGTGGGAAAATTGGGCAGATGGTTAGTATTACTGACAGAGTTTGACATTGAGTACCTCACTTCCAAAGTGATCAAGGGGCGAGCCGTGACAGAGTTTCTGGCATTGCAACCTATCGAAGGGGATCAACATAAGTTTGAATTTCCAGATGAAGAGATCTAGGCAATAATAGTTCAGGGATGGAAAATGTACTTTGACGGAGCAGTGAAGTACAAGGGAGCCGAAATTGGGATCGTGATAGTGACCCCCGGAGGATAGACTTTGCCTTTGGCCAAGAGGTTGACGTTCAGAGTAACCAACAACATGGCCGAGTACAAAGCATGTGCTTTTGGATTGACTGCACTAATGCCTTGAAGGCTGAGAGCGTGGAGGTTTACGGAGATTCGATGTTGGTGATCCGACAGATGCAGAGAGAATGGGAATTGAAGGAGGAACGGTTGAAACCTTACCTTTTTCACCTCAGAAAGTTGGCACAAGTTATCCCCGATTGTAAGTTTCAGTCGTTGCCGCGAGAAGAGAATCAGATGGCTGATGCATTAGCTACACTTGCAGCAACTTGGGAAAATCCAGAGAAGTTGGTAATGAGACCGTTGGTACTGACAACAGCAAATAGACCCGTTCATGAGATAGAAAGAGTCCTGGAAGTGGAGATCGACGATGGTAAACCTTGGTATCACGACATTCAGAGGTATCTGGAACACGGGGAACTCCCGGAGGGAGCAGGCAGAAAAGACAGATTAGCCATTCAGAAGTTAGCTTCCCAATCTGTGATTTTGAAGGAGGAACTGTACAAGAGGCAAGCAAATGGTATTCAGTTGAAATGTTTGAGAAAAGAATAGGCTCATCAGGTAATGGAAGAAGTACACATCGGGGTATGTGGTCCGCACATGAACGGGTTGAATCTGTCCCGCAAGATAGTGAGACAAGGTTTTTACTGGTCAACCATGGAGACCGACTGCACGAAGATGGTAAAGCACTGTCATGATTGTCAAGCACACGGTAATTTGAATCATTTGCCGCACACAGAGTTGCACGGGTTGTCGGAACCGTGGCCTTTCTCAGCATGGGAAATTGATATGATTGGAGAGATTCGACCGAATGCATCAAATGGGCATCGCTTCATAATAGTGGCAGTAGATTATTTCTCAAAGTGGGTGGAAGCTGAGTCATTCCGTAATGTTACAGCGAAGCAAATGGTAAAGTTTATAGCTCGGAATATCATTTGTCGGTATGGTATGCCTCACCATGTGGTTACAGATAACAGAGTTCAGTTCCATGGGGAAACAAAGGCAATGCTCCAAAATTCAGGATAGGCCATCATAAGTCATCACCGTACAGGCCGCAGACAAATGGGGCAGTTGAGGCAGCCAACTAGACTATAAAGACGATTCTCGCCAAGATGACAGAAAGCTACAGAGATTGGGCAGATAAGCTACCGTATGCCTTGTGGGGGTACAGAACGTCAGTAAGAACAACAACATGGGCCACACCTTTTTCTCTAGTCTATGGAATGGAAGCACTATTGCCAGTGGAAGTGGAAATACAGTCTATGAGGGTATTAGCAGAAACAAAGTTACCTGAACAAGAATGAGCCGCACAGAGGTTTGGTCAGTTAGCACTGCTGGATGAGAAGAGAATGAAGTCCTTGCATCACATGCAGGTATATCAGAAGATACTAGCCCGAGCATTCAACAAGAAGGTACGTCCCACCAAGATCAGAAAGGGTGATTTGGTACTTAAGCAGTCAAGGTCGTCGATGACATATCCGAGAGGAAAGTTCAGACCTAACTGGGAAGGACCTTACATAGTACAGAAAGTAATGGGAAATGGGGCAGTGAAACTGTCAGACTTGGAAGGTAACGAGTTCACTGAGCCGATCAACGTGGACAGATTGAAACAATATTTTGCCTGAGAAAGAGAAGACTTGGCAGAAGTCCTAACTCGACGGGATAAGGAAACTCATTCATGCATGCATACACGTAACACATTTTGGCATTCGTTTGGTGTATGTTTTGTATTCACAGGTTTTGGAGAAGAAAAGAGAAGGCGGCAAAGACAAGCCGATTAGAAGCATCAACATACCAGCAGCAGTTTTGGGATGCGTCCCAGGGGGCGAGGCCCACATCAATACTTGCAGCAGTCTTGGGGATGCGTCCCGGGGTTCAGGCCCATATCAACACATATACCAGTTGCAGTTATTGGGATGCGTCCCATGATCGAGGTCCATTGCATCATCAGTTTCGGGATGCGTCCCAGGGTCGAGGCCCACATTTTGTCAGCGGTATTGGGATGCATCCCAGGGTCGAGGCCCCCGTTGTCGGTTGCAGCTATTGAGATGCGTCCCAGGATCGAGGTCCACTGCATCATCAGTTTCGGGATGCGTCCCAAGGTCGAGGCCCACCTTTTGTCAGCGGTATTGGGATGCATCCCAGGGTCAAAGCCCCCGTTGTCGGTTGCAGCTATTGGGATGCGTCCCAGGATCGAGGTCCATGCATCATCAGTTTCGGGATGCGTCCTAAGGTCGAGGCCCACCTTTTGTCAGCGGTATTTGGATGCGTCTAGGGTCGAGGCCCCCGTTATCGGTTGCAGTTATTGGGATGCGTCCCAAGATCGAGGTCCACTGCATCATCAACTCAGTTCCAGACAGCAGGCAAGTCAGGTGGCAGCTGGCGAGCCAGGTAAGTGAAAATGCATTGCATAACTTTGATAGGATTGTCACTGTTACATATTACACAAGTCTTATCAAAGTGGGGGCGACTGTAGGCACTGTATTTTTGCATATAAGTCCCTATGATGAGTCTCATTTGGAGACACTACCTTTTAAGTCACGGAAGTCGTGGGAAACAGATGTCGGAAGGGGAAATTCAGAATAAGCATGTCATCAGATTCATTTCACAAGTTCACTGTTTTCGTTCGTGCTGCGTTCGTGACCGCATTCGAACATCAAGCAGATTGCGGGAGTTCATGTAGCATTCGAACGAAGTCGGTATTTCTGGTTTTGCTGCTAGCCTCACACCCAAGCCCAATTAGCCGACCAAAGCCCATAAAACACATCCAAATTAATAAAACACATATTTAACACATGGGGAATTAAATAAAATCTAAAAATCATATACCAAATTAAAATAAATATCAAATAAAATCATGCCTAATTAAAATCAATCAAGATATTATATACAAAACTAAACAAATTGTATGCTTAATCAAAATAAATTAAATATATTAACTTCCTAATTAACCAAATTTTGTCCCCCAATCAATCTTTGGTTTTCCTTACATAACACCAAATCATATCCTCCTTTAATGCACCAAATCCCTTCATTGTCAAGCAAGGAGAAGCCCTAGCCTTTGTCTGTAAAAGAAACACAATCTCAACCCTTCACCTCTCCTGGCTCATTCACACATAATTCACACAAGAAATCTCATTTCTCCTCCTCACTCTCACGCATACACAACAGAAGAAAAAACCCTAGCATTCACGCCAACCGCACATAATTCACACAAGAAATCTCTCTTCCCCTCCTCCATCTACATCACCGAAACTGATCACCCTAAAAAACCCTTACATTAACCGAAAATCACACCCATATATAGTAGCCTAAACACCTTAAAACAGCCCCAAAATCACCTAAAACAGTAACTAAAGAATTGCACTTAAAGCCTTTAAAAAATATCAAAAACAGTAGCCTAAAAACACCAAAAACAGTCCCAGGGTCGAGGCCCACCTTTTGTCAGCGGTATTGGGATGCGTCCTAGAGTCGAAGCCCCCGTTGTCGGTTGCAGCTATTGGGATGCGTCCCAGGATCGAGGTCCAATGCATCATCAGTTTTGGGATGCGTCCTAAGGTCAATGCCCACCTTTTGTCAGCGGTATTGGGATGCGTCTTAGGGTCGAGGCCCCCGTTGTCGGTTGCAGTTATTGGGATGCGTCCCAAGATCGAGGTCCACTACATCATCAACTCAGTTCCAGACAGCAGGCAAGTCAGGTGGCAGCTAGCGAGCCAAGTAAGTGAAAATGCATTGCATAACTTTGATAGGATTGTCACTGTTACACATTACACAAGTCCCATCAAAGTGGGGGCGACTGTAGGCACTATATTTTTGCATATAAGTCCCTATGATGAGTCGCATTTGGAGACACTACCTTTTAAGTCACGGAAGTCGCGGGAAACGGACGTCGGAAGAGGAAATTCAGAATAAGCATGTCATCAGATTCATTTCACAAGTTCACTGTTTTCGTTCGTGCTGTGTTCGTGACCGCGTTCGAACGTCAAGCAGATTGCGGGCGTTCATGTAGCGTTCGAATCGGTGTTCGAACGATGTCGGTATTTCTGGTTTTGCTGCTAGCCTCACACCCAAGCCCAATTAGCCGACCAAAGCTCATAAAACACATCCAAATTAATAAAACATATATTTAACACATGAGGAATTAAATAAAATCTAAAAATCATATACCAAATTAAAATAAATATCAAATAAAATCATGCCTAATTAAAATCAATCAAGATATTATATACCAAACTAAACAAATTGTATGCCTAATCAAAACAAATTAAATATATTAACTTCCTAATTAACCAAATTTTTATCCTCCAATCAATCTTTGGTTTTCCTTACATAACACCAAATCATATCCTCCTTTAATGCACCAAATCTCTTCCTTGTCAAGCAAGAAGAAGCCATAGTATTTGCCTATAAAAGAAACACAATCTCAACCATTCACCTCTCCTGGCTCATTCACACATAATTCACACAAGAAATCCCATTTCTCCTCCTCACTCTCACGCATACACAACAGAAGAAAAACCCTAGCATTCACACCAACCACACATAATTCACACAAGAAATCTCTCTTCCCCTCTTCCCTCTACATCACCGAAACTGATCACCTTAAACAACCCTTACATTAACCGAAAATCACACCCCTATATAGTAGCCTAAACACCTTAAAACATCCCCCAAATCACTTAAAACAGTAACTAAAAAACTGCACTTAAAGCCTTTAAAAAACATCCAAAACAGTAGCCTAAAAACACCAAAAACAGTGATCGAAACACAGCAGTAAAACAGCAGCAAATACAGTAGCGAAACAGAGCAAAAACGGTAGCTTGAGCAGCGAAACAACGAGAGAAAGCGTAAAACCAGTGAACCGGAGGAGTTGCGGAGCATCCACCCTTCCGACGACCGTGTACGGTACTTCCGAAAGTCGACATAAAAGGTTAGACCTGAGGGCACTTTTTGTATTCATTTTGTATTCATCTTTTAAGTGTTTTAGTTATTTATTTCGTATAAGAGTCGTTTATGGATGCATGTTGTGGTTTTGAATAAAATGGAAAATGTGTCACCTCTTGTGGTATATATGATGGAAACCCGGACATAAATTTCATAGCCGATTCCGAATGGACGGTAGTATGATCTGTTCTCGGGATACAACTCCACGTACCACTTGAGTATACGAAACATATTTTATTTCACATTATCTTGATTTGTTTATTATCGTTATTTATTTTCTGCATGTTATTTGTTTGAGTAATGATGAGGTCAAACGCATGGGCTTAGTAAGTGCGATTAAAAGTCCTCTATTTCGAGGGCTTAAAATCCTTTACCACGATGCTTTGCCACGCCGGACGATGTATATTCGGTTGAATGTGAGATGTGTTCAATTGGGTATACGAAGTCCGATATTGTTGTTTTTTTATCTCTTATACGCATTGTGTTATTAGCGCATGGGCTTAATAAGTGCGATTAAAGGTCCTCTATTTCGAGGGGTTAAAATCCTTTACCATGATGCTTTGCCGCGCCGGATGATGTATATTCGGTTGAATGTGAGATGTGTTCAATCGGGTATACGAAGTCCGATATTATTGTCTTTATTTCTTATATGCATTGTATTATTAGCGCATGAGCTTAGTAAGTCAGATTAAAGATCCTCTATTTCAAGGGGTTAAAATCCTTTACCACGATGCTTTGCCGCGCCGGGCGAGGTACACATGATTGGATGAGAATAAGTTCAATCGGACATGTGAGGTCCTACATTGTGGATTTGTTTGTCTATGTATGTGTTGCATGCATCAGGTATGGTTCCGTTCGAATGCGTTCTCGAACGCTATACGAACGCAAACCTTCTGTTTACCGTTCGAACAAATTTTCGGACGCTACTCAAACGCGCACGCATTTTCTTAGTTTTATCATGCATCAGGTCAGTTCCTGTTCAAACGCGTCATCAAATGCCACACGAACGCGAACCTTGTGTTTACCGTTCGAACGCGCTTTACAAACGCTACACGAACACACACGTATTTTCTTTATTTTATCATGTATCAGGTCTGGTCATGTTCGAACGCGTTCTCAAACGCTACACGAACGCGAACCTTCTGTTTACCGTTCGAACGCGTTTACGAACGCTACACGAACGCACACACACTGAACTGAGTCATTTTCATCATATTTTATGCATAATTGCCCCTATTAGTTATCCCTTTGTATTACTAACCTGATTGCTTCTCTTTATTACGCATGATTGTGCAATAGCCATTTATCCGCATTCCCCACATGTATAAGTATAATGTACTTCGTAAGTTGTATGTTTGCCGTATGTTAATTTACCTTTATGCATGCAAATTTGGACGTAGATTATATGCAAATAAGTTGTATGCAAATTGGGACATAGATTAAATGTAAATAGGTTGTATGCAAATCCGGACATATGTTATATGCAAAACTTAGATATGAGCCTTGTATTTATGCATGCGAAATTAGGAGTAAATTATCCTTGGAAATAAATGTTGCTTAGGCTTGGTTGTATTATTGCACAAATCATTTTATTACAAGTGGCATAAATAAGGGACCATTCCGAACCCAATGGTTTGAGGTTTTCCCTTGCGAGGGGTGAGTGCGGCCTTAAATCTTTGTCCCAGTTCACACCGGGTGGCGACTCCATCATTCTCCGATTTAGTCCCCCGCGGGCTACTCCGTACTCCCAACCGGGCCGCGAGCCCGGAACAACATGCGTCGCCCAGTTTCTGTATTCCCACAACCCCTTGATTTTCTTTCTTTCTTTTCAGGAACTACTGGAGCAACACAAGTTAAAAAGGTGGCACAAGCACTGAATGAGACAAATTTCTTTTTGCCACCTTACCGTTGGAAGAGACCCGTCAAAAGCAACGCTCACGGGATTGTCGTTAATCGGACATCCAAAACGACGTTGAAACCTCATTGACAGATAAATTTTAGTCACGTCTGGCTGAAGACGAAAAATTTAGCGATAGCAGGGAGGCAACCCATGCAATTTGTTGTGATTTTTGTTTTCATATTTTATGTATACATGTTATAGAGTTTTTAATTTTGTGTGTTATTTTGTAGGGAAAAGCACAAACGGAGCATTTTAAGATAGAATGAATGGTCTTTGGCAATCACAAAGATGAGAGCTAATTCATTAGTGGTGGCTGAGTAATGAATGAATTCTTGAGACGCATCCTGATGAATTTATACTAAGCGAATGACGTATTGCGTACACAATTCTGTTGCCTTAATTATTGCTTTGATTTACTTTTATTTTGTAATTATCTTTAATTTCTTAGACAAAATCCAGACTTTTTGACCTTTCACGATTTCTTTTATCGTTTAGCTAACAATCGTCATTTGGAAGATACTTATGCTATTTTTACTCACCATTTTCAGGTATTATAAATTCAACTAATCATTGCACTTTTGAAGACATCCAGAGTAAAACATGGAAGCCACTTCAAGAAGACGAGTTGAAAACATCTGTGTGTTTTGCGGTAGTAGTGTTGGTACTAAACCACAATACGTAGAAGCAACACAAGAATTGGGTCGAGTATTAACTGCAAGGAATATGTACTTAATATATGGCGGAGGCAATCTTGGACTTATGGGGATCGTTTCAAAGGCCGTACAAGAAGGAGGCAATCATGTTTTGGGAATCATCCCAAAACCCTTGGCAAAGGCAAATCGTATTGAACCATCAAACAGAGATGAACTGATCGTGTCAGATATGTCTGAACGACTGGTAGAAATGATTAACCGTGCTGATGCTTTTATTGCTTTGCCAGGTGGCTTGGGTACATTGGAGGAAATTTTAATAGTGCTATCTTGGGAGAACTTGAACATACACCAGAAACCAATTGGGCTGTTTAACGTTGATGAATTTTATGATTTTCTTTGTGTGTTTCTTGATGATGCCCGGAGAAATGGGTTCGTGTCAAAACCTTTAGTTGATTAGTATATTGTTTTTAGTTGTGTGTTGTTTTTATTTTTAGTCCAAATTTTTTCGAAAAATACAAAAAAATTGAAATTTTTTCAAAAATTACAAAAATATTTTGCGTTTTTGTGTTTGTATTTTGACTAAAAAGGTGAAATTGGTGAGAGATAGCTGAGTAAGGAGTTCCCACTCCTGATACGTATCTCAAACCCATTTTTCGAAACAAGTTAATTTTTGTTTATTTCATTTTGAATTATGTAATTTGTGAATTCTCCTTAACACTGACTAAAATGGATCTTCATATGCTCATTTGGCAGGTATTATCAATATGTATAGTAACATACAGACATGAGCTGTAATTGAAAAGTTTGTAATATTCAGTGCTCTAGTTTAATTGGAGGAAGCATCTCAAAAAGTGATGGAGTAAGAAAAAAAAACATCTGAGATCCGAGTTATTAAGTCTGTAAGGGTGTTTTAACACCTAGTGCCCTAAAGCCAACTGGTTTGGGAGTCACTGGCCCAAAACTCGCTACATAGATCAAAGATGCTGCAAAAATATATATATCTGAAGTTTGAGTAATTAAGTCCATATGGGTGTCTTAACAGCTGGTGCCCTAAAGCCAACTGGTTTGGGAGCCACCGACACAACGCTCGCTACATAGATGAAAGATATTATATATAAATAAAAAAATCAAAGAAAAAAATCAGAAAAATCAGAAAAATTATTCTATTGCTACAAAAAGGTGTGAATTCTGATAAAACTTTAGGACAAAAATATTACTCTCTTATCAATTGCACTTATGACTGTTGTGGGCAAAAATGACTTGTTTAATATTTTGTTGGCTGTGTATATGGAGAATGGTAAATATAATCGGAGAATTTACTTATTCAGTAATTTAGAAAGAAAGAAAACAACTAGTAACTTGGAGCAGAAGTTTCACCTGATTAGTCACTAACTTCTTTATTCTCTTTTCGCTTGTCTTTTTGTTTTTGTGTGCATTAGTTTCACTACCTTTTTACTTTTGTAAAATGTTTGTGGGTATCATTGCTGTAAACTCTCACAAGACTACAACTCGTCAACTAGGGACACCTAGGGGTTTAAAGGCTTGTTGCATATGCTAAATGCAACCGTGATCCCTACGAAAGTGGCTTAGTTAAATTTTATTTTAAATTTTATTTATGTTATTTTATTCTATGTTTTGCTCGAGGACTAGCAAAATATTAGGTTTGGGGGTGTGATGAGTGGTAAATCTATCACTATTTCCCACTCATTTAACATAATATTTTGTATAGTTTCTTGAGTTTTGTGAATATTTTGATGTGTTTTGTGTTATTTTGTAGATAAATAAAGTTTCAGGACATTCTGGAGGTGATTTGGGCCAAAACAGTGAAAATTGGAAAAATGGCATTTTGGCGCGTCGCGACGCGCAAGCCCTTGTCATCGCGACGCCTAACGTGTGCCGAACAGTGCTAACGTGCGCCGGGTCAACGGGTCAGAATTTGAGAAGTTTGACTTTGCTAACGTGCGTCGTGCCACGTGTCACCATCACAGCTGATCTGTTAACGTGCGCCATGCCACATGTCATCATCCTACGGCGCCAACAATCACCATTGCCACATGTTCCACATGTCACTCCACGTCACCGCCACGTCATCAGCCACATCACAAGTTGACCAAGTCAAAGTGCCACGTCATCGACACGTCATCATCAACCAATCATAGCATGCCACGCCTAACTGTTCCAGCGTCGCGACGCCCAGACCCTTGGCGTCGCGACGCCCGAAGCTTATCCGCGCCTATAAATTGATTTCGAGATTTCAGTTTTAGATGTACCATTCTCTCTTATTTCTTTGATGTCAATATGGAGTATTCTCTCTAATTTCTTGTAATTTAAGTTTTGTAATTAATTTTAATTACTTTCTGTAATAATAGTAATTTACTTTCTTTACTTTTTACAGTTTTTACTATTCATTATGAGGAGGTAACTTCCCCATGCTAGGGTGAAAGATAATTCTTTTACTATTGCTATTTAGATTATTCTCCCTTAAATATAATATATTCACTATTCAAAATATTGACTTAATAAGGATACCGCTATATTGGTCGGTTGGTAATTCATTTTAATTTGGTTTAAACCTGACTAAGCAATGATACCGCCAGATTGGTCGGTTGGTAATTAAATTTTCTTACCGCCTATATGGCAGATTTATTTTGGTTCCGCCTTAATGGCTGGTTGGACTTAATTTGACTTAATCAGGATACCGCCTATATGGCTGGTTGGTAATGTTATCACAAGTTAATATATTATATTAAGGGAGATATCTAAATTAGTAGTAGTAAAAGTTTATCCTTTTACCTTAACATTTTATTTATTTTAATGTAATTTACTTTTCAGCTTTTACTTTACCGTAATTACTTTTCAACATTTTTACTTTATGTCTTTTACTTTTAAGTTTTTATTAGCCCTAGTTATGTAACTAAGTTAGTTATTTGGGGTTGTGATGAATTCTAATATCACCGGTTTATAAGGGGTTATTTTATAGTTTGGGTAATTTAAAGGTTTACTTATTAAGTCTTAAGCTTAATGCTTCTTGTTGTCTGATCACCAATAAGATTGATGTGGTAAATCTAAAATAAACTTGACAAATGAATTTTAGGTTTCAGCCTTAGACTTAATAGCCCACGATCTTCCTTGAAGATTGATAACCCTTTAATAGATTTCCTTACATGATAGACATATACCTGTCGGGTGGGGGTAGCCATAATTTGAACTTAAACTTAATGAATCCAGATAATTTGGTTGACATAGACATATGGTTCAATTGGGTTAAACTGGGTATTTGCGTCTGACCATCGACATATGCTTTTGCATAATTTCATTTTTCAGGTTAGTAAACCGATTTATTACACAAACATAAAATAATCACTTCATCTTTTAAAAGATATTAGAAAGATTTACAATTCTAGATCATTGAGTCTTTTGTTATTTTCCTTAGTATTTTCTTTTATTTATTTTAATTAAGGAAAACCACATTCAACCAACCAATCAAACAATCATTCTCTTCTCCATTTAATCAGATATTTGTAAATAAATAGATTCAATAATTAATAACAACAGTAGGAATTAAGTCCTCGTGGGATCAATATTTTTATACTAATTGAACGATACGTGCGCTTGCGTTATACGCGTGTGTTTGCACCGGTCAGGAGTATTATGGGCAGTCATGAAGACTGAAAACAGTTGGGTTATGAGGGGTATTTATGAGTCTGAGCGTTTCGTGGGCTGCGTATGGTGGGCCTGAGACATGGTCTTGGTATGTCATTTTACTTGGGCTGGTGTAACAACGTTAGACCGACATTCACTCCTTAAATTGGGCTCCCATGTTTGCAGGATGATAGCCTTTCCTTGTGGGTTTGAGAGAGCGATTTGGGCCTGGACCTCATTTTGGGGACTGTTTGGGGAGTCTGGAGTGCATTTAGTATTGGGCTTGAAGCAAAAGGTCGAAATTACCTTTGGACCAAATTTGACCCGTACAGTTTGTCCCATACTCTCTAAGTCAATGAGTCATTGGCTTGGAGAGTACTTGACGCGTGTGTTGTATGCAGTATGTATAAAACACGTAAGCGTACCTGGACGTTGATGTCGTTTGGACCTGTCAAAGATCACACCATGTTGATAGAGCTAAGTAAATACCAATAATGAACCTCAGTTGACCAGATATAGATGTTGATCTAAGAGATCGTTATGAGTTTGTGGGAATGACCCTGTCGATTAGACCAAATGAAGGTCAGGTCTTGAACTTGACTCTACATGAGCTCATGGGGGATGTCCCCAGTCGACTGAACCAGATGAAGGTTCATGATATAAATCATACAACATGTGTAGTCCATGTCTACTACTTGACTCGATATGAGTCCATGAGAGATGTCCCTCGGTCGACTGAACCAGATGAGGGTTCAAGAGTTATTTCATTCGACATGTCGTATGGACTGAGGGAAGTCCATGTCTTCTTTTAACTCAACAAGAGTCCATGGGGGATGTCCCCGGTCGACTGAACCAGATGAGGGTTCAAGAGTTTATTTCATTCGACATGTCGTATGGACTGAAAGAAGTCCATGTCTTCATTTGACTCGACAAGAGTACATAAGGGATGTCCCCGGTCGACTGAACCAGATGAGGGTTCATGAGTTTATTTCATTCGACATGTCGTATGGACAGAAGGAACTCTATGTCTTTATTTGAGTCGACCAAAGTCCATAGGGGATGTCCCATGTCGACTGAACCAGATGAGGGTTCATGAGTTTATTTCATTCGACATGTCGTATGGACTGAAGGAAGTCAATGTCTTCATTTGACTCGACAAGAGTCTATGGGGATGTCCCCGGTCGACTGAACCACATGAGGGTTCATGAGTTTATTTCATTCGACATGTCGTATGGATTGAATGAAGTCCATGCCTTCATTTGACTCGACAAGAGTCCATAGGGGATGTCCCCAGTTGACTGAACTAGATGATGGTTCAAGAGTTATTTCATTTGACATATCGTATGGACTGAAGGAAGTCCATGTCTTCATTTGACTCGACGAGAGTCCATGAGGGATGTCCTCGGTCGACTGAACCAGATGAGGGTTCATGAGTTATTTTATTCGACATGTCGTATGGACTAAGGGAAGTATATGCCTTCATTTGACTCGACAAGAGTCCATGGGGAATATTCCCGGTCAACTGAACCAGATGAGGGTTCAGGATAATCCTCATACTACGAGTCAAAGAACCATGGGAGTCTTCAATGTCGTTTGGACCAGATGAAGGTCTATGAAAGTCTTCACTCTACAGACCTGACGAAGGTCCAAGAGTCTTTCCTTATCATAATACTAGACCTGATGAAGGTCTATAAATGTCATCACCCATTCTCCTGATGAGGGTCCATGAAACTACGGTCGTATGGACCTGTCGAATTGACTTGATTAAGGTCCAAGATGTTCATCACTTCTCATTCTACTAGACCTGGAGAAGGTCAATGAGGGTTCTCATTCCTCATTCTACAAGACCTGACAAATGTCAATGAAGGTATAATTCCTCATTCTACAAGACCTGACAAAGGTCAATGAGGGTTCTCATTCCTCATTCTACAAGACCTGACAAAGGTCAATGAAGTTATGAAGGTTCTCATTCCTCATTATACAAGACCTGACAAATGTTAATGAATGTATAATTCCTCATTCTACAAGACATGACAAAGGTCAATGAGGGTATAATTCCTCATTCTATAAGACCTGATAAAGGTCAATGAGGGTATAATTCCTCACTCTACAAGACCTGACAAAGGTTAAGGAGGGTATAATTCCTCATTCTACAAGACCTGACAAAGGCCAATGAGGGTATAATTCCTCACTCTATATGACTTGTAGTCTGAGACCATGTCGTCTGAAGACCATGAGACTACGGTCAAATGAACCTGATGAAGGTCCATGAGGGCCATTCTTTGAAGTTGGCTGGCTGCATAGGGAGAGAAAGATTTGGAATATTTATCATGTAATTAGTTTGAAGATATCACTTTAACGAGCTAAACCTTAGGAGATCAAATTTTTTCAGTTTTTTTCCCTCTAAATATTTTTTAATCGACGTATGCTATCAAAGAAAGCCGGATGATTGAGTGAGATATAAAATTTACATATCCAAGTAACGTTATATTTGCTATTACTTTTTTTAAAAAAAATATTGTAATATTAGCATTTAATGATGGATAAAAAAAATCCACAATAATTTATGCATAACAATTAATGAAATATCACACACTATTTGGAGTACAAGCAATAAAAAATATTATAAATTAAAATATCATTATGATAATTTATAGGATAGTTTGGTCTCAATTAATGAAATATATCATACATTATTTGGAATACAAGTTATAAAAATATAATATTAGTATTTAGGGAAAATGATACTAAACTATCCTATAAATTATCATAATGATATTTTAGTTTTTGTAGTTTTAAAAATACAACGTTTAGTTCATGCAATTTTTAAAAAATAGAAATTTCAATCACTATTGTTAAATATTTTTTTTATTAATTGGGTCTTTTTTTTAATCTAATTTATAAATAAGTTTTTTATTATTTTTAGAGAGATTTTTAAGTCATTTAATATTAATAAAAAAATTGATAAAAAATTTATGAAAAATATTAAAAGACTGACTAAACTTTATATTTTCAAAGCCGGAGAGAATGTCATTTTCTCTAGCATTTAAGAAATTAAGAATGTAAGGACAATTGATTGAGGTGGATTTTCACTAACAATTGATTGGTTGGAAAATATCAAACCCAAGCCGATCATGAACATGTCCAATTAACCCAAACCAATATAACAAAAAAATAAAAATAAAATCTCTCATGCGGTAATTCACATCAATACGATTCAAGGAAATATCCCCAAAGCCTGTGCTTCCTATAAAGGATACAACGGGTATAAATATTATTTTTAATTTCTATTCTGATAGACTGAATATTTTTTATAAGAAATTCTTTTAATAAAAAAAAAAAGAGTCGTTATGAATTGATTTTAAATTGAAGAAATAATTGAATATTCAATGTTCCAATCATTCACCCCATATCCATAGTGTGATCAATCTTTTCAATATTAGAATTAATAAAAAATCATATATAAATCTATAATATGATACAATAAAATATTGAAATGTGAAAAAAAAAACAGTAAAAAAACTTTTCCTTTAGCAAAATCATTCTAAACGAAAAATTAGAAGTTAAAAAAGGGAGAGAAAATGTATGAGAGATATAATTTACATTTACCGCAAGCACTTTAGTGCGCGATCTAATTAAGATAATTTTTAATTTTTAATTTAGAGTTTGAGAAATAGAATCACAGCAAAATTTAAAGAGAAGTTTAAAAAATATCCCTTTTTGTTTGGTTTTACAATGATTAGATAAAAATAATGAATTAAAGAGAGAATTCGAGATATGAGCGTGTTTCGAGAGAGAGAGATGGAAGGATACATAGAACAATGAAGAAATATATTAAAATAATGAAATATGAATTATTATGATTACATAAATATGCTCACTTCCAAAATGACAAAAAAAATTGCAACTCATTTAACTACTAGCGGGGTATAAATCAACAGGTAAACGTGGCTTTGCAACAGCATGTAACGGTTTAGCCATAAGAAGATCGTCTTTTGATTCAGCAAGTTCAATCTTCTTCTCATTTGATGGCACGCTCCAATCGAATCCTTGAAGAAGCCTTGCCAATAACATTATAGACATTTCGGACCCAAGTGCAGCGCCCATACAACCGCGTCTTCCTCTACTAAATGAAAGAAATCTTAGTTCTGGTTCAGTCAATTCAACTTGATGATGATCATTAATTGAAGAAATATGACGTTCTGGTATGAATTTTAATGGATCTTTCCAAATATTAGGGTTTCGGCCAAGCCCTATCCGACTTATCAAAACATGACTTCCTTTAGGAATAAAGTAGCCGGAAATTGTGGCATCCCGACTTGAAACATGAGGTAGGTTAAATGGTGCAACTGGATGAAGGCGAAACACCTCTCTTAAACAAGCCTTGACATAATTGAGTTGTGGGATGTCAGATTCTTGAACAAGTCTCTCTTTTCCAACAACCTTATCAATTTCATCTGTTGCTTTTTTGAGAATTTCAGGTTGATTCATCATTTCTGCTATCGCCCATTCCACTGCATTTGATGGATTATCAACTGTTGCAAGCATAAGATCCTGCCATATATATGTAAATTCATAAGTTTGATAAATTCTTGAGGAAATTTAAGCATTCACTAGGGTTTTGATCCTAACATGAGCCCTGCAGCCATGCAATATATAGTCAATTCTTCTAATTTTATTAATTAGACAAATAAATGTATTTAGATAGCTTACCATGCACTGAGCTTTGATCTCTTCTACTGACAATAATGGCTTCCCACTTTCATCCTTTGTTGAAATCAAGACGTCTAGCAAGTCCTCATCAGTTTCCGTCTTCTTCCCATCTCTCCATTGTTGTACTCTCTCATCTATAATTGAATCATGATACTTGGTGATAGTTCTCATAGCATCACGTATAATTTTTTCATGGCCTTCTAAATCGAACACTCTCATCCATGGAACGTAATCTGATAGAACAAATGAATAAAGGCGTTGAAGTACAATGAAAAGTGAGTCAACGTGTTCTTCTTCTTCAAATCCAGGCCCTCCATCCTCTTTTCCTTCACCGAAGTATCTCTTGTTAAACATCATCTTCCTAATAACGTTTCCGCAGTATTGACGGGTCACAAGTCTTACATTTATGACCGAACCAGTTGTAGCAGTTTTGCATTGATTGTAAACGAAACAAACAAGATTGTCAACTTCTTCTCTTCTCTTAACGAGTAATGAGCGAAGTCGTGCTGAATTTAACACGTGAGAAGCCACCACCTTTCTCATTTTCTTCCACTGCTCTCCCAATGGCACGACTGCTATTGATAAGAATCCACGACTAGAGTACTCCGTCCCCATTGTAAGCGGCCTTGATGCAAAAAACTGCATCGTTATCTCTTAAAACTTCCAGGGCAATTTCGGGTGAAGTCACTGGAATAACATGAATATTTCCTAGACGGATGCAAGAAATATTCGTGTTTAGTTCATTCATGAGACTATGTATCCAATTGAAGGCCGGTTTGTTCCTCCACATTTCTGGAAGGTTTCCAACAATTGGCCATGGAGCCGGTCCTGGAGGGAGAGGTAGTTGCTTGACATTTTTCTGGGTTTTAACCTGGATATTCATTTTTCAAGAAAATCAATGTTAGAGAAATGAAACAAATAAATATAAAGTAAAAACATAAATATACAGAAAGTAAAGAGCTAGCGTTATGATCTGATACCTTGATCAGAAGTTGATTCTGAACAAATGAAGACATATTGTTCACAAACATCCGAAAACTTCGAGGATTGAGCAGCAGAAAGCTTAATGTAGACAGTGCAATGAGTGTGGTCACCAAAACAGTGGATAATTCAAAACTGAGATTATTTAGAAGATGAGCAAGGAAATCCATGGTGGTAATTTAGATTCAAAAGTATGTATCTGCAAATCAGATTGATGGTAAGAGGAGGCTCTGCACATGACATTATATATAGGGACAGGGAGAGATGGTTGCCAAGTTTAGTCATTTTCAAATGACAGGAAATTTCAGATGTTGCTTCTTTTAATATTTTTTAATCAAGTTCTATGTGTAGTTGGTCATGAAACTCTTCACATATAGGCGCACATGCATGTTGATGTATAATTTAATTGGTCTGTATCCAATAAATAAATAATAAATTTATTATCTTTTCTAAATTAATCACGTGGCGATTGGTTTTGGTCAGCATTCAGCAGCAGTCTTACTGGTCAATATTTTGATTTTTTAATTGATCATTCTAATATTGCATTTTATTTTAAGAATTTGTTTTTTTTTTTTTAATACAGCTTTCTGCTAAACTTATATTCTAAATAAAGGGAATATAATCCATCGTATTTTTTATATTCATATGTAGAGGTCATATGTAGAAGTAGCACTGAGAAGAGTTGACATAGGTGGTTGCCTGAAGTTCCTAAATTTGACTTAAAATTATAGTTTTGAATTTAGAGAATTTTTTATTTTTAGTGTATAATAGGATTTATAAATTTTTATTCTTTATCAATAGTGGCTCATTTTAAAAACTTATCTAAGGTCCCATAAAATTTAGGACAATTCAGGACCGTCCATTGTTCATATGTAAAGATCATTTCTCAACCGATATAATATTTTCTTAACTAGTCAAGTTCACACTTTTTAGAATTTTGTGTTGTTGATTATGCATTTCCGTGACGAACAAGGAAATCCAAGAGAAGGTGAAAAAAAAAGATTGTCGGAACCGGTCAGAGAAGTATTTCAGGAAAAATTATATTATATTTTGGGTGTATATATCATCTCTCTCACAACAGTTGAGTCCCACACTATTATCTCGTATTTCAGAACCCATCCCCCCTTTCGCTCCCTGGGATGGTGGTAAATTAGATGATTAATAATATTTCTAATAAATTAACTAATAAAATATCTGATTTATTAATGGATAATTTTGATTTACCTCAACTAAAATTAAAAGTATTTATTACTTTATATGAAATTTAAAATCTGCTCCAATTAAATCAAAATTATGATTCCACCATCATGTTATATGTGAACTCTTATCTAATAACCATCACAAACACGAGTAATTCTTTAGTGCAACGGAAGGATTAGTGACGTTGTATCACCAATAAATTAGTAAATGATATGTATGATTTAATAACATATTTTAATTATTTTTTAATAATTTAACACACACATGATAATTGATTATTAGATTATTATACGAATAACGTATTATCTCCGTTACATTTTAAATTTTCTCTACAAACGCCAGAGAGTGATCGCAGAGAAATAAAAATTATCACAAATCTCAGCTAGTCAAGCATATATTATTCGACCATAAAAAAAAAACCTTATATGGCCATTAGAGTCGTCGGCTTAAATGATTACATCCTGGTCAATTTTAGTACGCCGCGTACGAGGTGTCAACTGTCAAAAAAACACGTGCACAATTTTTAGAATTTGGTGATCAATGATTATGCATTTGAACTTGAAATTCCCGTCAACTATCAAACCACATGCACAAGCACGACTTTGAAATTCCCGTCAACTATTTAGGGCTGGAAATTTTTCTAATTTAATTAGTTGCTGAGATATATGAGAATGAGATTGTGTTCTAAGTTCTTTATAATCTTTTATTATATATGTATTAATAATTAAAAAAAATTAAAATTTAGTTATATATAAATTTATATTTAATAATTATAATAAAATCTTTATATAATGATACTCTATATAAGAATAATTTATATGTTATCATAAAAATTTCTGATATCAATTTAGATAAATTATAAATAAAAATAAAATCCACATTGTAATAAGTTATAGGAAAATATTAACGAGTGTCCTAAGGGCACTCATTAAGAATCTATTTTAGTAAATTTTTGATGGAAAAAAAGAAAAATTAATTAATTTTTTGATAAATTTTTTCATTTCCCATAAAAGTGATGTCAAAACTTTTATAAAATAAATTCTTAATGAATTTCCTAAGGACACTCGTTAGCATTTACCTAAGTTATAATAAGGAAGTTGCCTCCACACAGTAATAATTATCTGCATATTACAAAAAATAGATGATATGTCACATTAAAGATTTATGATTGATTAAAATAATTTTTTGAACTTTAGGACAGCGATTTGTTTGTTAGAGTTTACCATATCTTTGAACTTATGTACAGATATATAATAATTCACTAGCATGGACATCTTCTTATTAAAGCAAAATATTTACACATTCCTGAAGTATATTAAGAACTTCTTGGCACGAATTTTTTAATCAATGTCTATACATTTAATTTGACATACTCCAATAATTAATATAAATGTAATGCGTACTTTACCACTATATCACTTTCACAAAGGCTGACTTCTAAGATAACAAGACTGTTAGGATGAATTGGACTTGGCCCAAGAATAAATACATTTAAGAACCCAAGTTCAAACAAAGTGGCCATACTCCACTGGCAATGATCAAAGAATTCGTGACTGTTTATGAAAATTATGGAATGATATCTGTGATATCCACAGTGAACAATTGCAGAATTATTTTTATATTGTATCAAGTGTTACGATATTTTATATCGTACCACAAGTGTACAGTGTCAAGTTTTAATAGATGATAAGTATGTGTGTCGAACCCACATGGATTGGAATCTAATTTGCACTAAGTACTATAATTATTAACCTTAACTTTATTTAGACATAAAATCTCAATTCAATTTAATTGGAAAAGTAAAAACAAAAATGAATAAGAAACTAAATAAATTTTATTGCAAAATCCGTGATGAGATAAATTCTAGAGTCTGAATTCACCTAGCCTTCAACTATGTATTTGTGATGCTAATTAACTATTATTCAAATTCTAAGTTTATAAGCCAAGAATCCATAGATTAATCCACTCTCTCTCCCGAGCAATAGTGAAAATATTGTTAATTACCAAATTCAATATCACTATAAAAATCCAATGATTAACAATTTATTAAGCCCTGTGATTTTGTATTAACACCTTTCAAGGAGTTATAGATTCTCTCGAACTCTATAAACTTCTTAGATTATATTTCCCGAATCCTATTCGAAATCCCCTCTCCCGAGTGAAAGATTTCAAACATATAATCATCAAAGTTGTGGCCAACAAATAAGAAGCATTAAGTACATGAAAACATAAATAAACTGTATAAAATTTATTTGGCAATCAATACATAGTCTCAAGCAGTAGGCTACATCATACTCTAGAATAAGAGAATTAGTTCATGGCAAAATTAAAACACAACAGCAATTGAATCCAAAACATAATGATAATAGAAGAGTTTGAAGAAGAAAATAAAGAGAATGAAACCCGGATCAAATTCCTTGTGTTTCCAAACTTCACAACTGATGAGCGGAAAATATATCAATATTACCGCCCCTTTTAATTAATATTTTGTTTAGTTTCTTGGGTTTGATAAACGTTTTGATATGTTTTAGTTTATTTTGCAGATAAATATATTGGGACTCAATGAAATCATTTAGGATGAAATATGGGTCAAATAAGGGCAAATATTGGACTTGACATATTAATTTTGGAGATTGGAAACTTGAAAGGGCGTTTTTAACGAAGTGCAGTTTTGGAAATTCCAATTTTACGCATCTGTCGTATTTTTGGCATAACTTTTTACTCCGATCTCGGATTGAGCTGATTCAAGTTCCAGATTAAAGAAGACTCAAAGATCTACAACTTTGAAGAACAAAATAATTTCGAATTGTGAAGAGTTCATGAGCGAAATTGATGAAAAATCCGGAAGTGTGTTATGTGTAATTATTAAAGTCATTTTCAAAGCAAATAAATAAATAAATAAAAAATAAAAATAGTCAAACTCCCACCAAACATGATAGAAATTAGTGGAGAAATTAGTGGAGTAATTAATAATGGATTGGTGGAACAATTAGTGGAGAAATTAATATTGGATTTGGTGGATGATTTGATAAGTGCAAAATTTTGCCTATAAATACCAAACCATTTCATTTGTAAATTCATACTTTCTTCTAAGGAATTCCTTAAGAATACTAAGAAGATTGTATCTTGTTTGGTTATTTACAGCTTTCAGTAATTAATTTCAGCTTTTGCACTTTCTTTTCTTTACTTTTCAGTTTTTACTTTCTGCAATTTACTTTTACGCACAATACTTTTCTTTCTTTAATTTTCAGTTTTTACTTTTCAGTAATGAGGAGGTAACTCCCCCTTGTTGGGGTAAAATGTAAAACTTTTATTACTAATATTTAGATTAATCTCCCTTAATTATAATATATAAACTAGTTAAAACATGACTTAACGAGGATACCGCCATATTGGTCGGTTGATAATTATTTAAATTGGTTTTAACTTGACTAAACTGGATACCGCCTGATTGATCGGTTGGTAATTAATTATTAATTTGACTTAATCTGGATACCGTCTATATGATTGGTTGGTAATTATCATGCAAAGTTAATATATTATATTAAGGGAGATATCTAAAATAGAAGTAATAAAAAGTGGATCCTTTTACCTCAGCATTTTCTTTTATTGTATTTTTACTTTATTTACTTTCAGCAATTTACTTTCAGCATTTACTTTTCAGCAATTTACTTTCAGTATTTACTTTTCAGCATTTAATTTTCAGTATTTAATTTCAACATTTACTTTCTGTCATTTACTTTTCAACAATTTACTTTTTCAGCATTTTACTTTATGTCTTTTATTTTATTTAAGTTTTTACTACCCGTAAATATGTGTCGTAACTAAACCAGTTATCTGGGGTTGTGATGAAGTCCAATATCACCTTTTTATAAGGGGTTAAATTACGGTTTGGGTAATATAAATGATTATTTATTGAGCCTTAGTCTTAATGCATCTTGTTAACTTGCCATTAATAAGATTGATTCGGTAAACTTAAAATGAACTTGGAAAAGAGATTTTAGGTTTAAGATCATAGACTTAATAGCCTACGATCTTCCTTGAGGATATATAACCCTTTAATAGATTTCCTTACATGATAGGAATATACCTGTCGGGCGGGGGTAGCCATAATTGGAACTTAATCTTAATGAATTCAGATAACTTGGTTAACTAGGAATATGATTAATTGGGTTATACTGGATATTTGTATTTGACCATCGGAAGAGGCTTTTACATAATTTCGTATTCCAGGTTAATAAACCAATATATTACACAAATGTAAAATAACCATTTCATCTTTTAAAAAGATATTGGAAGGATTCACAACCCTGAATAGTTTTATAAATTTGAATTTTCTTCAATCTACTTTCAAGCAATTTTATTTACTTGTTTTAAGTTTTAAAGTCACCACCCAATCAAACAATCAATCCATTAGATACTTGTAAACATTTAACTTCATAAATTGATAACAAAAGGTTTTAAGTCCTCGTGGGATCGATACTTTTTATACTACTTGAACGATACGTGCGCTTGCGTTATACGTGTGTGATTACGCCGGTCAAGTTTTTGGCGCCGTTGCCGGGGACTTATTTATCTTTCACTATTAATTTTGAGGTTAGATACCTTTACTTGTATCTAATTTTCTTTTTACTTATTGTTTTTGTTTTATTGTGTTTCAGGTTTTCAGACACTACATGAGACAAACCAGAAGCTTTGAACTCCGATCGCTTGACCCAGAGATTGAATGAACCATCAGACAGTTGAGAAGGGAAAGGCGAGAAGGCTAAGAAGCAATCATTAACATGGAACCTGAACCTTTGATGGTTGCACCACCAATTTCCATTCGAGACAGAACCATTCCGGTGGTTGACAGACTCATTTCTTGTATTGTACTTCCTCCCTTACCAGCAAATGCGGGTGATATCAAAACATGCATCCAGATGATTCAGTAGTCAGTACAGTTTGGGGGAAATGCAACTGAAGATCCTAATGCCCACATCAGCAACTTCCTGGAAGTTTGCGGTACTTTCAATTACAACTGAGCAGCTGAAGAAGCAATGAGACGGCGAGTTTTTCCATATTCCCAGAAAGACATAGCTAAAGCTTGGCTACATTCATTACCAGCAGGTTCCATCACAACTTGGAACACTCTAGCCATCAAATTCCTTGCAAAGTACTTTCCACCAGCCAGAACAGCAAAGTTGAGGAATGACATCACATTCTTCGTGCAACAAGATTCAGAATCCCTTTGCGAAGCTTGGGAAAGATTTACTTCGGAAATGTCCTCATCATGAGATCGCAAAGTGGCTACAAGTCCAAACCTTCTACAATGGACTTTCTGGAATAATGAGAACCACAATTGATGCTGCTGTTGGATGAGCTTTGATGACAAAAGGAGAAGATCAAACCTGTGACTTAATTGAAGAAATGACCAACAACAATTCTTTATGGCCAACAGAAAGGAGCATGATCCAAAGAATTGCTGGAATTTATGAAGTTGGAGCCAACACAACACTGAATTCCAAGCTGGATGTGATTTGCAAAAATCTGGAAACTCTTAACATGAAAGTTAATGGTGGATCCACAAGTTCACCATTTGGAGGAGTACCTGAGTCAGAATCTTACAGCCAACAAGAAGAGACAGTGAACTATGTCAACAATTTCAACAGACATGGGAACAATCCATATTCCAACACCTATAACCCAAGGTGGAGGAATCACCCCAATTTTGCATGGAGCAACAATTCAGGGGAAAAGAACTACCCACCACCTGGATTCCAACAACCAAATAAAAGCCAGGAGCATGAAAAAAAAACCAGGAATAACAGAAGTGCTGGCCCAGTTGAAGATGCAAGAAGCAAAATACGATGCTTTAACAACTATGGTTCAAAATCAAGTAGCATTGAATCAAAGCCATTCAGCCTCTATTAAAGCACTGGAAAATCAAATGGGAAAACTGGCCAATGCTCAGAGTTACAGACCGCCAGGAAATCTTCACAGCAACACAAAACCAAATCCAAAGAACCGAGAGAAGGAGCAATGTCAAGCAATTACTTTGAAAAACGGTACAGAAATCAACAAATATGTTGGAATCAAGGAAACCATTGAAGAAGTTCCAAAAGATGAAGTTCCACAGATGGAGGAAAAAGAAGCGAAGGAAAAAGATCAATAAAGAATCATTTTACATCCACCTTTTCCTCAACGACTCCAGAAAAATAAATTGGATAAACAGTTTGCTCGATTCTTGGAGGTGTTCAAAAAGCTACATATCAACATTCCATTTGTAGAAGCCTTGGAAGAAATTCCCAGCTATGTCAAATTCATGAAATACATTCTTTCACGAAAACGGAGATTGGGAGATTACGAGACAGTAGCATTGACGGAGGAATGCAGATCCTGGCAGTTTCACAGTTCCTTGCACCATTGGAGAACATTATATTGGTAAGGCTTTATGTGATTTAGGTGCAAATGTTAATTTAATGCCTTTTTCTATTTACAAGAAACTACAAATCGGAGAAGCAATGCCTACCTCAGTCTCTCTGCTACTTGCTGATCGAACGCTCATATTTCCGAGAGGTGTCGTTGAAGATGTGCTGTCAAAGTCGACAAACTCATTCTCCCAGCAGATTTTATTATCCTTGACATGGAAGAAGACAAAGATGTTCATATCATCATTGGGAGACCATTCTTGGCTACAGGTTGAACTATGATTGATGTGCAAAAAAATGAACTAACTATGAAAGTGCAGGACCAAGAAGTTACCTTCAATGTTTTCAAAGCCATGAAATTCCCGAGTGAAGAAAATGAGGAAGAATTTTTCAGAATTGATGTTGTTGATAGTATCATTCATGATACTGATACAGTTCCCACGGATAAACTTGAAGCTTGCATCACTAACATAACTGACAGCGAGCTAGATGCTGAAATTCTGGAATATATCAACTATCTTGACAAGCCATTCCGATTCAAATCGACATCACCAGTGGAAAGTCTGGAACTTCCGAAGAAAGATCGAATCAAGCCCTCAATTGAAGAACCACCGCAGCTGGAGCTGAATCTATTACCGAGTCATCTCAGGTATGCATTTCTTGGAAACTCTTCTGAATTACCTGTTATTATTTCTTCTTCGCTAACATTGGAGCAGGAAGAAAAGTTGCTGACAGTGTTACGAGAACACAAGAAAGCCATTGGCTGGACTATAGCAGACATTCGAGGCATTAGTCCATCATTTTGCATGCAAAAGATTCTGATGATTGACGAGTACAAACCCACAGTGGAGCATCAACAGAGATTAAATCCAATCATGAATGAGGTCGTGAAGAAAGAAATCATCAAATGGTTGGATGCTGGCATTATCTACCCCATCTCAGACGGTAGTTGGGTGAGTCCTATGCAGTGTATACCAAAGAAAGGAGGAATTATTGTAGTCACAAATGAAAAGAACGAGTTGATTCCAATAAGAACAGTGACTGGATGGAGAGTATGCATGGACAACCGGAAGCTGAATAAAGCAACAAGGAAAAATCATTTTCCGCTGCCATTTATTGATCAAATGCTTGACAGACTGGCGGGACATGTGTTCTATTGCTTTCTGGATGGATACTCGGGGTACAATCAGATTGCCATCGCCCCAGAAGATCAGGAGAAAACTACATTTACATGTCCGTATGATACTTTTGCTTTCCGCAGAATGCCATTTGGACTATGTAATGCTCCTGCCACATTCCAACGTTGCATGATAGCCATCTTCTCAGACATGCTAGAACATAGTATTGAGGTTTTCATGGATGACTTCTCTGTGTTTGGAGATTCTTTTGACCACTGCTTGCAAAATCTGGAACATGTGTTACAAAGGTGCAATGATACAAACTTGGTACTCAATTGGGAGAAATGTCATTTTATGGTGCAGGAAGGCATTGTTCTTGGACATCGGATCTCACAAAAGGGAATCGAGGTAGATAAATCAAAGATCGAGATAATTGAAAAATTACCTCCACCAACATCTGTAAAAGGGATTCAGAGCTTTCTTGGACATGTAGGTTTTTACAGGAGATTTATCAAAGACGTTTCCAAGATTGTTAAACCTCTGTGCAATCTTCTAGAGAAAGATGTGCCTTTCAACTTCATAAAAGAATGCCATGAAGCTTTTGAGATTCTGAAACAGAAGCTTGTTTCTGCCCCTATCATTGTAGCACCAGACTGGACCCTTCCATTTGAGGTGGTGTGTGATGCTAGTGATTTTGCTGTAGGTACAGTTTTGGGACAATGCAAAGCAAAGATTTTCCATGCCATTTACTATTCCATCAGAACTCTGAATGAAGCTCAACTTAACTACATAACCACTGAAAAGGAGCTACTTGCAGTTGTGTTCGCTTTTGAAAAATTCCGCTCTTATCTGCTGGGTCCCAAAGTGGTGGTCTACACAGATCATTCAGCAATCAAATACCTGATCGCGAAGAAAGATGTCAAACCCAGATTGATCCGTTAGATACTTCTTCTACAAGAATTTGACATGGAGATCAGAGACAGGAAAGGAACAGAAAACCAGATGGCAGATCATTTATCAAGGCTCGAGAATGGAGAAACAACTGGCAAAGAATTGACAATCAAAGAAAATTTTCCAGATGAACAACTATTTTCCATGAAACAGCAGGAAGTCCCTTGGTATGCTGACTATGTCAACTACATAGTTTCTGGAAAATGGCCGTTGGAATGGACAACTCAGCAAATGAAGAAATTCTTCAAAGAAGTCAAGCACATGTCTGGGATGAGCCGTACTTGTTCAAACGATGTGCTGATCAATTACTAAGACGGTGTGTTCCACAGGAGGAGGTCAACAGTATTCTGCAACATTGTCATTCATCACCATATGGCGGACACTTGAGCGGGAATAAAATGCAGCAAAAGTCCAACAATCAGGTTTGTTCTGGCCCACTCTTTTTAAAGATGCTTATCTATTTGCTCTTCATGTGACAGGTGCCAGAGAGTGGAGAATATTTCGAGGAGAAATGAATGACCATTGTAAAATATTCTGGAAGTGGAGATATTTGATGTATGGGGTATTGATTTTATGGGACCCTTTGTTCCATCATTCAGAAACCTGTACATACTGGTTGCTATAGGCTACGTCTCAAAATGTGTTGAAGCAATTGCACTGCCATCCAATGATTCAAAAGTGGTGATCAAGTTCATGAAAAAGAGTATTTTCACTCGCTTCGGAACACCTCGGGCAATTATCAGCGATGGTGGCTCATATTTCTGCAACAGATACTTCGATACACTCCTATCTAAATACGAAGTTACTCATAAGGTTGCCACAACCTATCATCCATAGTCAAACGGGCAAGTGGATGTTTCAAATAGGGAGATCAAACGAATCTTGAAAGAACCGTTGGATCAACAAGGAATGACTGGTCTGAAAACTAGATGACGCATTATGGGCTTACGGACAGCTTACAAGACACCTATTGGTATGTCTCCATATCAAATGGTGTATGGAAAAGCATGCCACCTGCCAGCTGAGCTTGAACATAAGGCGTACTGGGCACTGAAGAAGTTGAATCTTGATCCACAAGCTGCAGGAGAGAAAAGACTTCACCAACTCAACGAATTAGAGGAATTTCGCCTACAAGCTTATGAAAATGCCAAACTGTATAAAAAGAAAAGACCAGGAGATGGCATGATAAAAAAAAATAGTGCGCAAACAATTGGAACCGGGGCAACAAGTGTTGTTGTACGATTCACGGCTGAAACTTTTTCCTGGAAAGTTGAAATCAAAGTGCTTAGGTCCATTTGTGATTGCTCATGTGTTACCATACATATTTGTTGAGATATACAACCCCAAGTCCAACAACACATTCAAAGTTAACAGCCAGCGTGTCAAACACTATTGGGGAGAATCAATTGAGCGACAAAAAGAAAGTGTCACACTTTCAGATCCAGCATAACGTTCGAGCAATCATGTCTAGCTGACGACATTAAACTTAGCGCTAGCTGGGAGGCAACCCAAGCAATTTGTGTAGATATTGTGATGTGGTGTGTTTTAATTTTTGTACGTTTAGTTTTTGCAGGTTAAGACGTATTTCAGGATGGAAGAAGCTCTCGCAAATCTTCACAAGTAATTTCTTTCTCTCCCTCAAAATTCTCTGATGAAAGTCTACAAAACTCGCTTGGAACGGATGAGACTTCTGATGATCAAAGGTATTCCTAATGACATTCGTTGGGTAATCAAGCACGGGTCCGATTAGCAGGTGAGTATTCTGATTCTTATAATTCTTATTTGCCTGGTTTTGGAAAAAGCACCTATGCAAAGAAACGTAGAGCTAAGCAAATGAGTGTTTGTTACAAATGTGCACGCTGGAATTGCAATACTCGTTGTCGTTCTTTAGGAATGATATATGATAATCGCGAAGATAAAATTAAATTCATTAGGGATGACTTGAGTAAGGAGTCTTTAGATGATATATCTTTGACTCTTGAGACGCATCCCAGTGGATATGTTCATATAGCCATTCGCAAAATAGATACACAATTCTGAAAAGAAAGACAACAGTTAAGTCTCGGGAATCTGACTCAAAAAGACCCTGTTTGCCAATTTATAAGAAAATGGATGAGAAGCTTATCCCTGACGCATACACGTCAATCAAGCTGTAAATTATTTTAAATATTATATCTCTTTGTCTTTTCCTAATAATTGTGATTTGTTTTGTTATTTTCTCCGACAGGATCCATGCTAATTTTTTGACCTTTCACGATTTACTATTTTGCTACTAATCGTCATTTGGAATATACTTGTGTTATTATTACTCACCCTTTTCAGGTTCCATAAATTCAACTCATCATTGCACATTTGAAGGCATCCAGATAAAAATGGAAGCTACTTCAAGAAGACGGATTGAAAACATCTGTGTGTTTTGCGGTACCAGTGTTGGTGTTAAACCAGAATACGTAACAGCGGCACAGGAATTGGATTGAGTCATTGCTGCAAGGAATATGCACTTAGTATATGATGGTGGCAATCTTGGACTAATGGGGACCGTTTCAAAGGCTGTACATGATGGAGGCAATCAAGTCTTGGGAATCATCCCAAAACCCTTGACGGAGGCAAACCTTATTGGATCATCAAATGGCGAGGAACTAATCGTGCCAGGTATGTCTGAATGATTGGTAGATATGATTAACCGTGCTGATGCTTTTATTGCTTTACCAGGAAGCTTGGGCACGATGAAGGAAATTTTTACAGTACTATCTTGGGCAAACTTGAACATACACCAGAAACCGCTTGGACTGTACAATGTTGATGGATTTTATGATTTTCTTTGTGTGTTTCTTGATGATGCCCGGAGAAATGGGTTCGTGTCAAAGCCTGTTGTAGGCACTGCATTTTTACGCATAAGTCCCTATGATGAGTCTCATTTTGGAGACACTACCTTTTAAGTCACGGAGGTCACGGGAAACGGACATCGGAAGGGGAAATTCAGAATAAACAAGGTTCACTGTTTTCGTTAGTGCTACGTTCGTGTATACGTTCGAACGTCAAACAGATTGCGGGCGTTCGTGCTGCGTTCGATGATGCGTTCGAA
>SKCR01045592.1:12500-46870 GCA_019454045.1 Zanthoxylum bungeanum | reverse complement strand
TGTGACTGAGGGTCGGTAAAGTGACTGATGTCACAATTATAACTGTACTTAATGTGACTAAGGGTTGATAATGTGACTGATGTGAGGTAACTAATGTGATTGATGTCACAAATATGAATGAGAGATAATGTGACTCAGGTTACAATGTGATTGTGCTCAATGTGAATTGTCTACAATGTGACTAAGGTAACTGATGTGACGGAGGTCACAAACCTGACTGAATGTCGATAATGTAAATGGTGTTACAAGCTCAATATGACTGAAGGTCGGTAATGTGATTGAGGTCACAAATATGATTGAGACATGCCTATGAATAAATTTCTAATCACCTAACTGATAATCACATTGTGACTTTGGATAAAAATATGACCATGACTCAATTCTTGTGACTTAAAGTGAAATGTTATTGTGACTGTGATCAATATGACTGATGGTCGGCAATGTGATTGAAGTAAATAATGTGACTGAGGCATACATAATGTAACTTTCAATCACCAATGTGACTAAGATAACAATGTGGCAATAACGAATGTTAATGTGAAGTATATGCGATGTAACAACTTTGAGGATAATTCTGACTTTATATAAGTCCAAATTTATAAAAGGTTTGTTGAAAAAAAAATTGTAGGTAAAAGTTGAGGTTTTTTAACCCCAATGGGTTACCTCAGTGGTAAATGCATTGTACTTGAGTGGTTTGCTCCATTTTAGATGCATTGTTCGAATCTTATTAGAAGTATTTCCTTAGGGCTATGCCTCCAGTGTAAAAAGACAGCGACTTACCCTGATCTATGCCGGGAAACTTCTGAGGGCATAGAGCACATGTCTCGAGGATTAGTTGAGGTGCACGTAAGCTGGCCCGGACACTCTCGTTACAAAAAAAAAATATTTTTATGAATTGTGATTTATGAAAGATATGAGTGTTTGAAAATGGATAGTTTGAAATTATTATTCCCTTGTAAATGTAAAAGTCATTTTTGACTTTTTTTTTTGGTCGAAACAACAATGGTTTTTTTTAAAGTTTATGATTTGTAAATCGATTATATATGTATTTTTTTCATGAAATACTTTATATTTTGGAAGATATTTAAGATTTAAATAAAAATTACTAAAAATAATAATTTAAGAGCACACCAGCAGAGCAGTGTGCGCTTTTTAATTTTTAAATTTTTTTTTATCCCTTTTCATTATTTGATATCCATATGTAATTTTTTAAATTTGGTTAAGACTAAATAGTAAACATTCTATCTTAATTGGTTTTTTTTTTTTTTTAAATAAAAAATAAAAACCATTTTTCCACTTTCATATCACTATCAGCTGTAAGAATGGTGTGTATTCTACCCGTTATAAACTCAAAACTACAGCACTAGATAGACCCGGCCGGCGGTTCGGTTCCGGTTCGGAACCGAACCGAACCGGCCGGTTTCCGGTTCCACAAGTGTGGAACCGGAACCGAACCGGTTAAATCCGGTTCGGTTCCGGTTCCACACTTAAGTGGAACCGGAAAGTCGAACCGAACCGGAACCGAACGGTTCGGTTCCGGTTCGGTTCGGTTCATTTTTTTTTAATTAATTAAAATAAAAAAATGAGAGGAGTCAAATCATTAAATAAAAAAAAATTTATTAATTAAAAAAAATGAGATTAAATTTATAAATAAAAAAAAAAATTATTACATTGAAGAGCTTGAGCTTAAATTTTTTAAAATTTAAGTTGCCTACGTATCCTCCAAGGGTGAGAGGAATCAAAGCTCACGTAATTCCATTACAAGTTTAAGACATATCCCCTTTGTAAATTATAATTTTACATTTATCAATCATCATTATCAGTTGATCCTTCGGCTCCGGGTCCGCTTGCACTTGTTGCAGAAGCATTGCCATTATCGAACAAATCTTCAAAATCATCGGGGTCTCAGATCAGCTCGAGTCCAATCATCCACACAAGCTGTTGCTTTTAGAGTGCTTGGATGTAATGAAGATCGCCTAGCTTCCAATATATTACCTCCCAAGCTGAAGGCTTGCTCAACCGCAACGGTGGAAATAGGTGCTGCCAATATCTCTTTAGCAATAATAGATAAAACATGATATATATTTTGATGCCGGTTCCACCATTCAAGGATTTTAAAATTTTTACTGCATAACTTTCATTAGAAAACTCAAAATTTGTAGATAAATAATTATCTAATTCAGGGTTATTAGTTGTTGTCGTATCCCTAGATTTTTTATTTCGTTGTAATAACCAACGATCCCCTGCGCTAAGTCTTGGTTGAATTACCGGTTCGCTACTACTAGACTGACCTATTGTTCCTAAGTTATATCTTACAATATAATCATTAAATAAAATAATTAAATCACTTTTTAAATTCGTCATTATGCTCGTAATATCAATGTCATCTAATATTCCTAATAACCATAGTAAGCTTGTAAACCACCATTCAAACCTTCTAATTTAAATCTAGGATCAAAAACAGCAGCAATAAGATAAAGTAAAGGAATTTCTCTAAAATAATTCAACATTTTACCTTCATAACAGTAATGGCTTCGAGCAAAACAATATCATTAGGGTTGTCACTGTCAACATGTTCATCGAGAGTGCCAACAATATTCAAACTTTCAAGAAGAAATAAATGTGCAGTGGGATAATAAACACCGCTAAAAACTAAAGTAGCATCATTAAAAACTCTTAAAATATCTAAAATTCTTTCACACAATATCCCATTGACTAGGATAAAGTGTGATATTTTGAACATGTTGAGAAAAAAAACTACATAATGCATCTTTGTATTGAAGTGCTTGACATAAAAGAAAATAAGTAGAATTCCAACGTGTTGGAACATCTCTAGAAAATTTAATCGGTTTAATACCATTTATTTTACAAAACTTGGTCCATTCCCTCCTAACTTGAGAATATGACCAAATACAGTTAAGTGCCGTTTTAATAGGATCAAGGAAAGGAGATAATAATTTTAGACCGTCTTGCACACATAAGTTTAGGACATGACATGTACAACGAATATGAAAAAATCGACCCCCTAAATTTGGTTGACATATTTCTTTTAAATCATTGATGGATGCAGTATTTGCAGATGCATTATCAAATCCAATTGTTAAAAATTTTTCTCCTAAACCATATTCATCAAAAATTACCTTCATCATTCTATAAATATTATGTGCAGTATGTTGGTCATCAAAAACTCTAAATGCAATGAGTCGTTTTTGCATGGTAAATGATGCATCAATCCAATGACAAGTCACACCCATGTATGAGTGTGTTTGCCAATGGTCACTCCAAATATCAGAACATATAGAAATACGACCTTTCATTTCTTTAAATATTTCATTTAAAATAATTTTACCATCTTTATATAATTTGAAAATATGACGTTTTGTTGTGTTTCGAGTCATTCTACATGCAGCAGGGTTTAAAGCATTATGCACGTAATTAGTAAAATGAAGTTTTTCACCAAAGCTTAAAGAAAGATGTGCCATACATGTTAATTTCGCAAATTCTTCTCTATTTTTTGCATCAGAATATTTAAATAAATCTACACTACTCGTACCTCTACTAGATGATGCGTACCTGGCCATTTGAGTCTGCGTCGTATCAATGCCAAATTCAACCGGATGATGTTTCTCCATGTGCTTGATCATATTTCCGTATCCACCAGAAAATTTATAGATAACCCCACAATAGTTGCAAATTGCTCGTTGTGAACCATCGTCTAGGCGTTCCAAATTAAAATGAATTTTGAAAATATCGGAGGACCGAGCCTTAACTTCTCTTCTCCGTGATTGTGCACTGACACTGGGGCCGCTCTCTTGGGTCGGCATATTTGACATTATGTTCTCGGATGAGCTTGCCATTTGAATAATTGCGATGCGAATGCCGAATGTGATAACAAATTAATTAACAACTAAAATAAGAGAATTGTATTGAAGTAAGATTGAGAATAAGAGATTTATAGCAAATGAGAGAGTTGAGAAATTGGTGTGATGAAATTATGAAAAATGAATCCTATTTATAGAATTTTAGAATTTTTTTGATACCAAAAATGCCCCTAAATATAACCGTTTTATTACCGTTATTAGGGGTATATTAGTAATTTTTATTTTATATAATAAAAAAAAATTTATAATTTTATTTTTATTTTTATTTTTTGGCAGGGAGCCGTTTGGCAGGGAGCCAAACGGCTCCCTGCATCCCCCAACGGCAGTAGCCGTTGGGGGAATAACTAATAAGGCCCCCAACGGCTACTAGCCGTTGGGGGCCTTAGGGTTCCTGTTGGAACCCTACGGTTCCAACAGGAACCCGACGGTTCCAACCGGAACCGTACGGTTCCACCGGTTCGGACCGGTTCGAGTTGGGGTGGAACCCCAACCGAACCGGTCCCATTCCGATTCGGTTCCGGAACCTTCCGGTTCCAACCGGTTCGGTTCCGGTTCCGAACCGGAACCGTGACCGGGTCTAGCACTAGATTACGTTTTACTCTATTATCATAATTTGATATTTATTTATTTCCTGATTTAACCTTATCCTCTGTATTAGCTTGCATTTCCAGCAGTGAGTTGACCTTGGCCTGTTTCATATTTTGGTGAAGTTTAATTTGTTTTGATCTCATGGAATCAACCAGTCAGAGTTGTGTAACAGCAACAGATGTAGCGGAGAAGAATTATGCACCAACTGAAAGGGAAACAGATGAATTCACTGCAATCTCTGACGAGGATGTTGGTAACTCTGAAACACTTTCATTGTTTTAATCATGTGCCTGTTGCATAATCATGTGCCTGTTCTTTGTCCTCCTTCAGATTATAATCTGTTGCTCTGGCAAGCTTTTGCTGGCCCTCCACCCTCACTTCCCAAGAAAGGAAACTTTGTTGTCTACTTCCCACAGGGCCACTTGGAATACGCTGCCTCTGCCTCTGCCTCTTCATTACCTTCCATAGAAGCGCCCGCATTTGATCTCAAACCTGAAATTATCTGCAGGGTTGAACATGTTCAGTTTCTTGTAAGTTCTAGTTTTTTTCACATACTTAATTCTTGCACAATTCCCATTTTCTCAATTCTTGTTTCTTGATTTTGTTGATTGAGAGTTTGCAAATCATCCGAAAACAACAGGTTAGTCAGAAGAATGATAAGATCTATACAAAGATGACTTTACTTCCTGCAACTGAGGTAATGATTTTTAATTGATAGAATTAATAAAGCTACTTGGTATTGAAAAGTTACAGTTGTTATTATTTCTTGTTGGAGCTTGGAGTGTATTCAGTTTAACCCATTGCTAGGTCAAATTTCATCTCCATATAATACGACAATGATGTAATCGGCTTTTCATTTTGAGAAGATGGTAGGTGTAAATTTAGAGGACAAAGAGCTTGAAGAGTTGGTTGTGGACGTGAAGGGAGATGGAGGATCACCTGCAGAATCAACCCCTCCCTTGTTTTCCCAAAATCTTACATCAATCTTGATTCCTACCAAAGATGCAGAAAATGTTTTCCCTCCTCTGGTGTGATTTTAATCCTTTTAAATTTAGCTGCATTCTGATGGATCAGTTGCTTAAGTCTTGTTGTAAATTTCGTATTTTCAGGATTCAACCCCTCGCTTGTTTTACAAAAAGGTTACAGCGTCTGATAAAGCCTGAAGAATCTTGATTCCTACCAAAGATGCTGAAAATGTTTTGCCCCCTCTGGTGTGACTTTAAGCCTCCTATTGTTAGCTACATTTCGATGGATCAGATGCTTAAATCTTGTTGTAAATTTCGTATTTGCAGGATTTATATACAGCTATCTCACACCCTAGAGGTTGCTGCAAAGAACATCTATCGAGTATACTGGAAATATTGACTTTGTTTAGTTTTCCTGTTTCAGGTCAATAAAAATCGGTTTGGTGCTTTTTCTGCCAAGGATGTCCATGGTACTCGGTGGAAATTTTCGCATGTTGTGAAAGGTACTTATGACAGGATTCTGAGTTGAGATTTTCTTACAGGAAATGTTAATGGGATTCTTCAATGTTACACGTTTGTTTCTAGGGAAATCAAGGCTACATTATGTTATTGACAGAAAGAAAATATTTGTGAGCCGAAATAATCTTGTTCCAGGGGATACAATTGTATTTATTAGGTACGCATATTGAATCATAATTTTACCCTTGATTGCAAACTACATGGTAATTATTTTCTTTCTTTCCAATTTAGTTGAGGACAATTCTTTGTATAAAATTACTAGCTAGTCAGCCAAGCACAATGAAAATTAATACTAGGAAATAAGGTAATCAAGACTAATAAAAGGGATCATACTGGTTAATGGAAAAGCTTCACACATCCTTGTAGCCATTAAAATGTGATAAGTTGATAAAATTTAAGTGCTGCTGCCTGGAACAAAAAAGGTTCCCGCTACAAGTAGGAGTCGTGGAAGGTCACGGAGATGCTGTTTCCAGGGTTCGAACCCATGACCAAGCGGATAGCAAGTTAAAACTTGACCATCATGCTATGCACGACCTTCACGATATGCAATACAATTGGAGAGATTTCACCTCCATATATTGATCTTGCATGGTTTGTTCATCTTTGAATAAGTGGGAGTTGCTCAATCTTCTTAAAATGGTGTTTGTAGGGGTGAAGATATGAAGATGAGGTTGGGAATTAAGAGAGCCATTCATGCTGCAAATGGTGTTCCTGATCCCATTATTAGAAAGCACAATACATTTCCTAATGTTCTTTCTCCAGTGGCTGATGCAATTTCTAACAAGAACATGTTTGATGTTTTTTACAGTCCAAGGTATCATTAACAGTCAGCTGCTTGCTTTGGGAAATATATAAAGTTTTCTTCTCCTGTCTTTTTTGGTATTAATTTCATAGCTATATATAAGCTTAATACTCGAGTGGCAATCATAAATTCAACCACTGCAAAATGTAATCTTTCATTGGACTTGCCTCAAACTTATGATGGAATTAGTTTTAGCACAAGCATGCTGCAAACTCCAGATAACTTTGTTGATAAATGCTGATTCCTGCCTGTGAACTAAAGATGCTTGATTGAGGTTAAAAGACAATATTAATAATTACAAAAGAACTATTGCATGCTAGAATTGCACTTCACTTTTCTTATCATATCAAATTATATCAAGTTTTTCTAGGAATGCTGAGATTAACTTAAAACTTCCTTTTGTTGAGAGTCGACAATTGTTATTGTAATCAATATCAGTTTGGGAAAATATTTTTATATTGTTGACTTGAAATTTTCTTGCAAGCTAGGTCAACACAACGCTTGATGATGAAAATGTATATTCAGTAGTTCAAAAATGCTTAATGCAGGGCCCATCATCCAGAGTTTGTCATATGTTACCAAAAGTACATGAAAAGCATCAGAAAGCCAGTAAGCGTTGGGGAAAAATTCCAAATGCAGTCTGAAATGGACGACTCTTCAGGAAAAAGGTCTTGAAGATTCAATTATATACCATGGCCAAAGTCCTATTCTTATATGATAATTGTTTTCTTCAAGATTATCATATCTTTTGTCATTTATGCTCTCTTGCAGGTGTAGCGGTGTAGTGACTGGAACATGTGACTTGGATCCCAACAGATGGCCTAACTCAAAATGGAGATGCTTGCTGGTGAGCTTCATAATTTTGCTCTAAATATTGACGATTGCGGTATCAAAATTTCCTGAAAGTTTTACTGCATATTTTTATTTGAATAATTATTTAATCCCTTCTAATCATTTACACATATGATGCTATTTCCTCAACAATGAGTAGTTGGCATATCATTTTTTTTTTTGGTATGATGTCTATGATGGTCAGTTATTACGATTCTTTTAACGAATATATGATAACTCTTTCACCGCTATTCACATGTGAAATTTTTTGCGTGCCAAAGGCGTACAATTTGGTGTTCCAAGGACCGTAGTCGTTTCCGAAATTTTCGTATTATCATATCCAATTATGAAGCAACTTTCACAAACATTTAATAATTATTTTTTTTTTTTTACATATATTCAATTATTTTATGGCGTTTATAACATTTTTATAAACATTTGCTTTGCAAATTTAATTGGTAAAATTGCTGGTATGAGATAGAAGAACAATCATGATAGACATCATCAATGGAAATTTTCAGCAATCTCATTCAGATTACAATGCTGCATGTTTTCTTCTTTTCTATTGTAAAATAGTTTGGAGAGTTGAAATCTTTTTGATGCATTATGACCCTTAACATATTTAACAGGTGAGATGGGATGAAGAAAGCGGGAATTGTGAAGAACAAGTTTCCCCATGGGAAATAGATTGTTCTGTTTCCCTCCCATCCTTGATTCACTTATCACCTAGGTTGAAGAGACCACAAACAAATCTGGAGGAAAACTCTACCTATTCCACAGGTGTGCGTGCGCTTGTATTACTTGTTTTTTAATTTCAGCATGCTGAACTGTCCAGAATCCTCCACAGCTTTGCAAAGTGAAGTATCTGATATCGCTATAATTTCAGGTTATGTGAAAAGACCTTTCGATCTTTCACTGCAATTCCCTGTATTTAAAAATCCTGTACCATTTACACTATTTCCTGATGAGGAAATAGATGGTTCTCGTTCCCGCCGTTCCACGACCACGACTCATTCATCACCCAGATTGAAAAGACAGCGAACAAGTCTGCAGGAAAACTCACCTGCTACCTCTGCCACAGGTTAAAAGCTTCTCATGAGGGTTAAATAATAGTATTGCATTTACTTGCACTTCCTGCACTGAAATCTTTTTCTTTTTGGAATTATATTTCAACAGGACTGGACTGTCTACAATCCTCCTCAGCTTTGGAAGGTGAAGCATCTGATTGTGCTATAATTACAGGTAAAGTACATAGACCTTTTGATCTTGAACTGCCATTCCCAGCACATAACCCTCTTGATCTTGAACTGCCGGCCTCAATACCTAACAGTCCTCTCGGTGAGGACATGATTCTAAGAATTACTCCTGGGGAAACTCTTGAATACTTGGAAATTGATAGCTTGTCTTCTTTGGCATCCTTTCTGAGAAGCGAGTTAGCTGTTAGCACTGTTAAACAACTGAAGATCAATAAATGTCCAGATCTCGAGGTCCTGATTCACCGGATGGCATCCACTTCTATTGAATACTTGGAATTCAATGGTTGTTTGTTTTTCTCATACTCAAAACGTGACTCTTTTCCTACCAGTCTCAAGAGATTGAAGATCTGTGATTGCACAAACACAGAATTGATTCTTAAAATATTGATGGACCAAAAAGGCTTATCCCTGGAGTACTTGGAAATTGATGGCTGTTCTTCACTTGACGCCTTTCAAGTAAACAAGCTACCTGCCACCCTGAGGCGTCTTAAGATAGTAAATTGTATGAATTTGAAGTCACTTAGTGAATCTTCAAAGATTATAAATTTTGATTCTGCCGTTGTTGGTCCAGAAGGTGATTCAAGATTAGAAAACATGAACTCGACTCAAACTCTAGAGCTTAGAGAGTTTGAGATTTGGGATTGTGCGGAGCTTGAGTTCTTGCCTGAGGGCCTGCACAACTTTACTTGTCTGAATCTGTTGTCAATAAGTAACTGCCCTAGTCTTGAGTCCTTTCCAAAAGGAGGGTTGCCAAATATCAGCCTCAGATCACTCCTAATTTCTGAATGTGAAAATCTCAAGTCTCTTCCCCATCAAATACACAAGGTCACATCCCTTCAAAATTTAAGTATTTCTGGTTGTCCTTCTCTCATGTCCTTTCCCCAGGGGGGTCTGCCTCCTAATCTGATAACACTAGGAATCATTGACTGTGAAAACCTTATTCCCCTGTCTCACTGGGAGCTGCATAAACTCAAGCATCTTAGCAACTACAGCATTGTCGGTGGACGCCCAGATCTTGGCGATTAACTAGATCCAGCATTGCTATTGAAACCATTTTTACATCTATAAATGGAACTCTTCCTCATTAAACTTTGCTGCAGGAAGAAGCAATTTTCAACAGAGATAGGAGATATATCAAATACCATCTTCAGACTCGTTGCGTATGCCATTGGCTCTAAGAAAGTAGAGCTCATTTTTGTTTAATGTGTTATTAGAGATGCTTATATTTCACTGAGCTTAATATGACGATAATTCCGTACAGAACACAATGGTGCCAAAGTCTATGTAACTCACCCCATCTAGTAGCAAAACGCTTTTGTTTAGTGATGAAGTGCATCTTTTTGTACATTGTGGGTATATAAGTAAACTGTTTGATTGATTTCTGCTTGCTCATCAAGATTCGTTTCTGCTGTGGAATCCTGCATTTTGTTGGCTCCTCTGTTTGTCGATCACAATTAAAAAGCTTTTATGAGTGGGCTCTTGCTTTTCTGCTACAATGTTCCCAGCAAAATTTGTAAAATTTTCATACAGATACATGCACAGTAACACACATATATGTACATGTACAAAAACCTTTCCTTTGATCAACTTCTCAAGTTATATTTCAAAAAATTCTCTCTCTGAAATGTAATAACTCAGTTAGGTGTTAGGGAGTAAGATGTCCAGACTTCAGAGAGCAGGGAGAACACACACACACATTGGGATGAGGTTGGTAGAAAATCCTGAATCCCAAATTTTAGTTTAAAAGATGTTGAATCTCGAGCGGGATTCAGGATCCCGCACCACGTGGTCCGGAATTCGGAAAGATTTCTTCATCCCGAATAATAATCGGGATGGGACGGGATGAAACTCGATCGGGATGGGAGGTCCCGATTGCCATCCCTAGATGAGGATGATTAATTTACACTAGAATGTGTGAAACAATGGTTTTATTTAATAAAACATATGAAATCAGGTACCAGAATGATAAAATCTTATCACTGAAATGTAAAGTTTTTAGGTTTGCATGGAAGCATCCATGTGATTGGAATTTAAAATTTTCTTCCAAAACCACTTTAAGGATCGTAGTTATGTCGTTGGTGATGTAAACAATATATTATTAAATTAATCTCTATTAATTTTAACATGCATGCAACAAATATTTTATTTATCAACATAAATAATATCCTCATTTTTCCGTAGCAGTAGTGCACCAAGCGTTGCACCTCTAGTTGGTACACTACCACTCATCTACGAACAAATTGCTCACACCTTTGAGGATAAAGAAAACTCTTTTCTTTTCTAAAATGTTGAAATCTTTAGGAATAAAATTTTCAACTGCATTAATATATAAACATTAGGAATCCTAATTAAATAAAAATTTCTCTATTTAAGCTTAAATATGACTTTAATTAATTTGAGTGATAGCTCACTAAATTAAAGCCCAATAGATTAAATATTATTTTGACCCAATAATTAATTAACTATTAATTAAAATAATTTAACTTACTTAATTTTAATTAAAAATTATATTTAATTATATTTAATTTATTTAATATAAATATTCAAATAATTAAATCTAATTTTATATTTCGAATCAAATTAATATTTTTCGAAATATCCCGAATATCATAATCCAATTAGGAAACGCCAAAATAGTCATTTATTAACTTTTAATAAACATCCTTGAATTTATAACATAGACGAGAACTATATTGTGCGACCGTCCTATGCTCATTATCGAGTAGCAGTAGAATATATTAACTTTTTAATATTTCATTTCTATGATATTCCACAAACTATGGATAATCGCTTAGCAGCAAGCCATGACTCCTAGTCGATGAATGAAGTGAGAAAACAACACTTCGAACATGTCATCTCATTCCTTCTGATATTTATGTTTCTTATCGAGTTTGGGATCATGGTATGACCAAATCCTTATACTCGACATATCTTTAAACTCTATCTTGTAAATTTGATATCTCTAAGATATCAACTACTTTGGTCAAAGACTTATATCCACAACTTTGAGTTTCCTTGAAACATCTCTAACTTTTATTATCAAAGATATCATATCATATCATATCTTGAAGCATACGTGACTTCGTACGCCAATCGCACAAGGCCATCTAGCATTTATTCAAAAAACGTGGATAGTCGAATGTGGATATACTAGTGAACCAATAGTATTATCGCACAAGCCATCGTATGATCTTAGGTTAGAGGATATGACGACACTAATGTATTATTACGAAGATCAATGAACTTAGATAATATTATCATGTGATCTTAGGTTTCCGTGGTCGTGTTCAATATTCAATTTTACCAATGAAATATCTATTATTTGTGTCCTTATGATATGAGATTCATCATCAATTCTATTAACATCATATGTCAATCTAGGCGACACACAACAATATTGGTCAAGTGATATATCATTGTCCTATATAACAATCACATTTTACCAAGACTTAATTTAAGACATATATAAATATTACGGGTGTTCATAGGGTCGGGTCAACCAGCGACCCGACCCGACGTGACCTGACCTGCGCGGGTTCAAAAAAAATTTGTAAAATTTCAACCCGACCCGACCCGAAATTTTCGGGTTGGGCAACGGCTCTGATACTAAAACCTGACCCAACCCGACCCTATAATATTTTTATTATTTTTCTAAAATTTTTATTATTTTTTAAGTTTTACTATTATTTCATTTGTTTATTACTTTTTTTTTGTATTAAAACTTTATATATATGATAATTTTTGAGATATAAAATAACTAATATTTATATTTCAAAATAATTAATTCATTAAAAAAATTATTTTTTTAATGACCAGACCCGACCCCGATCGGGTTCCACCTTCGCGTGACCCGACCCGCGACCCGACTTTTCAGTGACCCGACCAGATCGCGTATCACAAAATTTCAAAAAACCCGATCCGATCCAACCCTTGAACACCCCTAATAAATATCATTGACTCTCATAATCGCAAATGTCTTTTGGATTAATGATATTCATCTGACATAATGTCTCGGGACATACACATAAAATATGAATGTAATAATATGTAATTAACAAATACTTTTTATTAATTAAATAATAAATTATATTATAAATATTATACCTTAACCCATTATATCCATAACTGATTTTAGAAGATATATTCTAACATGAAAACAGCCCAAACCCAGAAGAGGACGCTGTGAGTTTAAAAGTAACAATTTAATCAAAAGCGGCTAGAATATTACAGCGATCTGAAGGCAAAACCCTGCCTCGTGAGAACCCATTTGCTGTAAATTGACTGAAAAATTCCTGAAGTAATTCTCATGCCTTTGCTCCTGGCTCACAGGTACCATTCCCTTTTAACCTTGTGCTTGATTATGGAAAACAAAATCTGATTCAGGCACCCGAAGCATTTCATTGACATTCATCTGTATGTGCATCATGAACTACTGTTAGCATTAGAATAGTAACATGCATCAATTGACAGATATGTCTTCAGAAGTTAGAAAAATATCAAACCTGAAATGTAGTTGGGATAGAAGCATTTTGCCTCTGTCTGGCTATGCCTGGTAAGTTGAATGGTTATGGTTGGTGATGACTTGAACAAGCATTAGAGATCGAGAATTTTTCAATTGACCTAAGTTTGTATAGATCCCACTTTGATGGGGGCTTCAGGTTAATGCATTCTAAGATACAAAGAGATTTTAGGTTTGTGGGCAAACCCCCTACTGGAAAGGACTCGAGATGAGTACAATTGCTTATGGTCAAGTCTTGAAGTGATGTCATGCTGTGCATTTGGTTGGGCAGGGCTATGAGATTCTCGCAGTCGGATATTGAAAGGGACTTCAGATTGGGTGGCAGCCCTCCCGCGGGAAAGGACACGAGTTTTGGACAACTACTTATCAACAACCTATCAAGATAGGTGAAGTTGTGGAGACCATCAGGTAAGGAGCTAAGGTCCGTGCAATCATGAATTTCAAGCATTTTAAGCCTTGAAGATGTGTTTGACCCGGAGGTGGAGAGGGGTGGTAAAATACGTGAGCAAATTTCTGGGAATGAAGTAAATGAACACCCAGAGATCTGCAAACATTCTAGACAAGTGTTTTTATGCAGTAACTCTACAGGCAGGAAATTGAGATTTGGACAGTTTGAGATCTTGAGATGCTGAAGAGTTAGAGGTAGCTCACCGTCTGGGAAGGATGTGAGAGAAGAGCAACCATCAAGCTCAAAGAATTCAAGAGACAGGTTCTTATTGCATGTTAAACCTGCAGGTAAGGATTCCAAACTCGCACATTGTTGGATTTGAAGATACCTAAGACTGGATGGGGCATGAATCTCAGGAAGGGAAACAAGACTGCGACAATTGTTTATTTTCAATTTGTTGAGAGATTTGAGGCTGTGTAGTCCATGTGGAAGCTTCTTAAGGTTATTACAGTAACCTATTTCCAAACATTCAAGTAGGTCCAGCAAAGCATGCACTTCTTCAGGCCATAAAGAAACGACTGAACACTTCCAAATTGCCAATCGTCGAAGAGAACTGTTTCGCGGTAATCCAAATTGGTCGGACAAAAGTACAAGCTCCTCGCAGTTAACAACCTGCAACTCATGGAGTGCAGTTAATCTGTGGAAAAACTCACTGGGTAGACACCTGAGCCTTGAAACTTTGTAAAGTTGCAGCTTCACAAGTGAGGTGATGTCAACAATACTTTCCAAAATTGCTTTATCACATTCTTCTAAAACTAGGTTTTGGATCTGAGGAAGGCGTGGAAGCCAAGACAGTTCCTTGCAGTTACGTATTTCAAGCGTTTTCAAGGAGACCAGAGAGCCGGGTATCCCCTTTGAAAATTTTGGACAGTTCTCCATACAAAGCTCATAAAGGCAAGAGAATTCTCCAACATCAGATGAAATCCATTCATCCCAAACTGGCAAATCCTTGAACTTGAGAGCTTCCAAGGACTGAAAAGGTTTAACTGAAAAGCAGCCATCACCGTAAAACTCAGGACCTATTCTGGTTATGGCATCCATCCCTTCAACAATGAGGTTTTTGAGAGACGGAAGTTGCCCGAGTGGTGGTAGGCATGTGCAGTTTCTACAATTGCTCAGACTGAGGAAGACTAAATTTGAAAATGATGGATCTCCAGTCCAGCTTGGAATTTTTGCACCAGAGTAATGCTTAATGGAGAGCTCTTTAAGATTCCGATGAGGTTGTAGTGCTTCAAGCACATCTTCATCTAGCATACCATCGAAACCACTACTCCATTGCAATTCCAATTTGTTGAGATACATTTTATCTTTCAAATTTGCATCCTCTGCATCCGTGTCCTTGTCCACATTTTCCAGCCCTATTATGGAGAGATTTCCTCTTAGATTTGACAGATCCTTCAACTCCCTGATCCCACATCTGCTATCTTTGCTAATAAGGAAGGAAGGTAGTGTTCGAAGATTCTTCAATCTACCCATATGTGGTGGCAACTGCTGTATGTTACATCCTCTGAGATCAAGATATCGTAGGTTAATAGGTCCCCCATATATGTTGGAAGTTCAACAAGGTAACAACAACAGTATAAAATCAAAGTTTGCAGGTTGTATAAGGCAGCAATTGATGCGGGCAAGCTTTTGATTGAAGTGTTAGACAGATCAAGATAACGAAGGTGCTTCAAGTCGCCAATCAGGTCTGGTAACTCGGTGATCTCATAATGACTCAAAGATAGTACACGTAAGCGGCTAAAAGCTTTGAGCAGATCACGTGTTACCTTCTTTGTTATGCGACAAATTCCAAACCCACCATCCAGTGGTAAGAAAGTCCGCAAATATTTATGCGATCTGAAGGCCTCAAATCTCATGAAGGCTTCACGTCTATGGCGAATGTACGACAGATGACGAGCCTTTTCATGATTTTTGTTGATTATTGTCCTCCAACCTAAGACATCTTTCCCCAGCAGCAAATTGAGCCAAATCATTGATGAGATCATGCATTATAAATCGCGAAGTATTCCCACTAGAACGTTGAAAGAGTGACCTTGAAAGTAGATCATGGAAATAGTGGTTACCAATATCTTCAATCTGCATATTTCTTCGCCGCTCCTCCTGCACAAGACCTTCTGCCATCCATAAACGGACTAATTCCTCTACCTCAAATCATACCCCTTGGGGAAAACTGCACAATAGGCAAAGCAGGGTTTCAAATGAGAAGGGAGATGATAATAGCTCAAACTTAGTCCTGGAAGAATGCCACTTTTCTGATCTGGTAATTCCCACACTTCACTATTGAGGATATGTAGCCACTCATCAACATTGGATTTGGAGCGCAATAAGCCCCCCAGGGCCTTTGCTGCCAGAGGTAAACCTTTACATTTCTTTGCAATTTCCTTGCCTATGGTCTCCAAATTTGGATATGCTTCAGAATTCAGTTTAGAAAATGCATGCTGTTGAAACAACGACCAACAATCCTTGTCTGGCAATTCTTGCAGATGAAAAACAGGAACAGTGCCCACAGTTTGGGCAACATTTGCACTCCGGGTTGTGACAATGATCTTACTTCCATGTGCACCTGCTCTAAATGGAAGCTGCAACACCTCCCATTCGTTGTAATTCTCACTCCATAAATCATCCAGAACAAGTAAAAACCTTGTTAGCATCAGCTTCTTTCTCAGTGTACTTTGAAGTGGTTCAAGCTGTGTAATATGGTCACAAGATTCACCCAACGACTCAAGGATCGCCTTTGTTAGCTTTACCAAATCAAATTGACCTGACACAAACGCCCACGCCTTCAGATCAAAATGTTCATTCACCTTTTCATCCTTATACACAACTTGAGCCAAGGTTGTCTTGCCGACACCGCCCATGCCAACTAAGGGTATCACACACATTCCATCATCAGTGGCTTCATCATCCTTAAGCAAGAAATCAATCACTTTCTTGGCATCATCTTCCCTTCCATAGATGCGATCACCCACCAAAGAAGTCGTAGGTAACCTTTGGAAAAGCCCTGTATGCTTCTCGCTGGTATCATCCCTCAAACCAAGCTCTGCCCCTTGTTTCACAATATTTCCCAATCTCTCTGTCACATTCTTTATCTTGCAAGTCAACTGCAATTGAAGAAACCATTCCAGGAACTGAACATATTGTTCAGCAGGTTTCTGGTTTCTTGCCTTTCTGTTTCCAATCTGAATCGCAAGATTTCAGTGGCGAATTCATCCAGCACATCCTCTGCATCATCAGCCACATCCCGTAGCTCATCCAGCCACATTCTGACAGCCATGTCTTTGACCTGCTTCTCCTCTGCATCTTGAAGCACTACATTTACTTTTGACGTCAGTAATGTTAAGTGTTTCAGTTCTGGATCAATTCTCCATTGGGTGGCAACTTCAGCAGCTCACGAGAAGCTAACCGGTCAAATAAGACTTGAAGGAAAGCAGAAAGAAAAGCCTCAGCGACTGGCATATTGTTCCTGTCTAGCAGTAAAATTGCAAGCAAAGATGGTGAGTACTGAGTACTGTCTTTTGGATGTTTGAAATATGAAGTGAAGCAAAATTTTACTCTCAATGAAGAAGAGACAGAGCCATGAGATCAACTCACTAACTTCACACGGCGACGACTTTGAAGTCAACAATGCATGAATATTAAAATTAAGCTCTATGGCATCCAATCCATTTATGGAAATTTACATTATTAGCCCAAAATTAAGGTTAATTCATTATTATTATGTATTTATTTATTATTATTATTATTATTATTATTATTATTATTATTATTATTATTATTATTATTATTATTTTATGTATTATTATTATTATTTTGTGACTTCAGTATCCAAAAGTGGGTGGGTGTCACCGACATAATGCTCATAAATAATCAGTAGGCTATCGCTCATTAGATGGGCGCTTAAGGCTTAGCATGTCTGCTATTGGTCAACCCCAAATGGTTGCTCAGTGGTAAAGTTTTGAGCTTGAGTGATTTGCTCCATCTCAGATTCAAGGTTCGAATCCGCATTTCATTGGGGCTATGCCCCATGGTGTGAAAAGTCAGTGACTTACCCTGATATGCGTGGGAAACTTTTGAGGGCACGGGGCACAGGTCTCGGAGATAGTCGAGGTGCGCGTAAGCTAGTCCGGACACCCCGGTCATCCAAAAAAAATGTCTACTATTGGTCGTCACCAAGAGGGGTGTGATTTAGTGGTGTAGGGTTCAAGACCTCACTTTAAGGTCACGAGTTCGAATCTAATAGTGCGTTTTTGTAAGAGCCTGAGGTTTTACCTATCCGCTTAAGTGATTTGGCAGCAGGATTTCCAACGATTTAAAAAAAAAATTATCTACTATTGTCGTAAAGATTTGACTTGCCATCTTTTTTTATATCACAGTTTGGTGTTACGCCCCAAATATTTTTGTAGCATTCATCGAATAATTGATATACACATGATATAAAGATTTATTGCGATATTTCATCAAACACTTGATGTGCAGGCCTGGGCCTTGGGATTAGAGGTAGCCAATGGACCGGGCCGCTATTGGACCCGCGGGCACGGTCCATTGGCTACCTCTAAGCATGTGGGCCAGGCTGTGCTTACAATAGGGACGCTAATCGTGAAAGTACAACACGATTTGAAATCATGACACTAGATAAAGCACGCGAAAAATACAATTCAAATTTATGACTTAATTTTAATTGAATTGCACTACTCTGCTTATATATTTTTTAGTTAAATCAAATTGAATTAATAGCATTAGATTAAATGGTTTCTTTCATCACAATTGAATTAAAATTATATTATTAATATAAATTTAAAGAAATGGTTAGAATGAATTATATTTAGTTATATGTTTTGTTGGTTTTATTTTCTTATTATTATAAGTGTTATGTTATCCATTCAATTTTAAATTCTATCGTTTTTTTTAATATGTTGGGGTTTTTGGGCGGATTACCCGGGTAACGCACATGAATGCGGGAAAATTAAATTTTTCGATTTCTTTAATTTTTCTTGCGTAATTAAAGTAAACTAATTCATTTTAATCACTCAATACTCAAAAACAGAATATTTAACTCAGAAATCACAATTTCAGTAAATTACCGTAAGCCCTAAAACTTTCAATTTTAATCATTTTAGTCCTAAGTTGTTCAAAACAAGCTTAGGTGATTTACAATCACAGCCAAAATGTTTTTCATGATTTTTACATGAAAAGCCTCAATTTTGGTTTAGGTTAGAAATCATAATTCTTCAATTAATCAAATTAACCAAAATTAACACACTCCAACACTTTAATCAAATGTCTACAACACCAAACAAGTCTCATCACTTTGAAACAACTCAAGAACAATTATAGGTCATTATTGAGTGGCCTAACAACTCTAGAATGACAACCAAGTCATCCAATGACCAAAATTGTGCTTATTAACCATTAATAAGCAAACTTTGTTTATATACATGCATACATCTTTCATTCAAGCTTCCAAATTCATAACACAAACAAAAGAGAGTAGAGAAACAAATGAACAACATATGTTGTAGCCCAGAACAAAAGAAATATTTTTTCTTCTAAAGAAAAGTTGAAATTATTTACTAATTTGCAAGTTTCATTCACTTCTTTCTTGGTTTCTTCTCTTTTCCTCTCAAGTCTCTTATGTCATTTTTGTTTTTGAAAGCTTATAACTATAAAGCAAATGAAAAATGAAACCCTTATATACTAGGGTTGTTTGGGCAAAAATGGGTAAAAAAGGAAAACCAAAATTCTGCAATTTTTAATCAAAATTAAAGAAGCAAAATCCAATTTGAATTCCTTTTCCATAAAGTAAATACAAGTGTAACCAATTACACTTGGCCATATATAACTATAATCATGATATAGATAAATGTATTTAATTATACAAATTATTTAATAATTAAATAATTAGATAATTACTTAATACAAATATCTAAATATATGTATCATATTTACTTTAAATATTCCATAATACATATATTTGTGACATGTGTCAAATATTTTATTTGACAATTAATTAATATGTATTTAATAAAATCATGTATTAAATCTAAATACACATTAACTAAGAAATGGCTGGAAAAATCCTAAGCATGTATCTTTTCATGTAACTATTAAACGATTTATAAATAATCAATATTATTTATAAATGTTGCTCTAGTGCTCTACGAGTATATTTCATTAGTGAGACTCTTTAGATTCAGGCATATCCGTCACGAAATTTAATTGTTGAATCATACAGGTCGAGGTCATTGCATACGTATAATCCATCCATCACATGTATTCAGATTATTCCAGAGATATAGATATTAACATCAAATCTCTATAGGTCTAATCCCGTCGACGATTCTATTAGCAATCTTTTACTATAACACTTAGAACTTACTTCTACGGTGTACCACGAGCCCATGAATTTAACAGATTGCTAATTCTATAATGAATACATATGCTCTGTACATAAAACTGATGGATCATATCTTGATACACATATGATATCATGAGAATTAGTCCACACCCAACGAACATGCAAAAGTCTGATCTAAATAGATCGGTGACGTGACTGCCTTCAAAGTGTAGATGATATCTCATATATCCACAATGATATCTCAAGTCGAAGGACCACTATGCTACTCAACCTGAGAAGATTCTTATTGACTTTGGTGTACCATCTATTAAGAATCTTCAATGAGTCGTTCAGTGTTTATCCAATATATCACTAAATCATATTTAGTTTCAATCTAATCGTAATTAGATCGAATATGTATAAAAAAACAAGAGGTGCTACCATAAATGTGTAATATTATGGAAAAAAGAGTTTTTTGTATTCATGAATAAGACACAAATACGATCCGGACTGGGACTCCGATCACCAACCCTAACATAATATACTTCAATTTAATTAATTAATGTTATGAAATATATAATTTTGCTAATTTTTATTTTATTACAATTTATTTATCAAAATATTATTAAAAAAACCCACTAAAAATTAACAAAAAAAACGAATAAAATAAATTCATTTGATGTTTCAGGAATTGTGAAAATATAAAGTCAAAAACTTATTATTTAACTTTTGTCTTTCCTTATTAATATTTTGAGAAATGATATACCCACTCACATATTTACATCCATTTATTCAGAACGACAGCAAGATATGCGTTTTGGTTAAAAAAATCTAAACCTACGTTTTGTGTATCCATGTTGCCAAACAGTCCAGTCAACTTGCCCTAAATCATTTTTCTTCCCCAAATCAATTTCGTGGCTCTCTCTCAAATCCATTGCTCTCTCTCAAATCAGTTGCTCTCTCTCAAACTAGTTCGCCGACTTCCAAGCAAGCAAAACGCAGCAAACAAGTCTTCTCAGCGAGTCTTATGATTCAGATTATGTATTTTTATGTGATATATGACAGTCATGCATGTAAATCGATAATTAAACTAAAGCATGTTAATATCTTCTCTTTAAATGACTATACAAAGAAATTGTTTCAGCAAGAATCAAAGAATAAGTATGTATGGCTATGGACAAAATTGAACTCTCTCAAATTAGAAAAGTTTGCTTGTGAATACGTCTAGCTCTGATGAACTTGATCTTTTGGCAAGATCTCTAAGCTCGGATACGCTTCTTCCCAGCTTCAAAGCCACCTTCATTTCAAACATCTCTCCATTTTCTCTCTTCCCCACATCACTTTCATTAAGAGTGGATTCAATTAATTCTTCCAAAAGTGTGAAGAAGCCAACACAGTTTCTGTACATCTCTATAACCATACCCACTTGCCCACCGTGCTCCAAAGTGTTAACCGTGCTAGCTAACGCGCCAACAGCAACTGCAACCACCGCAGCCAACGACCCATGATCATGTGACCCCATGAAAGCTGACCCAACAGCAGCAATACCTGGCAGTATTGGCCCTGAGATTGCTAAGTCTTGTTAATTTTCAATCCCAAGTTGCCCAGCCTCATATAATCCTCAGTATCTTTTGTCTTCATCGCTGTAACAGTCTCTCGCATTTCGATCTCTAATTCCTCACTCCATCCATTCTCGCTCTGTTTCATATAATGATCTTTGTTGTTTCTTTGGAATTGTTTTGATGGCCACCAAACCGCAGGTTCAAAAGTTTTAGGAAACTTCTCAATCATTTTACCAATCAAGAGAAGTGGGTATGATTTGTCAAGGGCCAAAACCTTCTCCATTGCTTCTTTCACATCATCTTCATTTTACTACGATGTTCTTCAGCAAGCTGTGAAGGCTGGATCTTGTTCATTATAACCAACATCCCGTGGCTACAGAGAACAAGAGAGTTGGAGATAACTGCATAGCCAAAAGTGAACCACCACCAGTACTAGCTGCTGCTGCAGCAGCACCAGCCATGGAGAAGATCCAGACTTGTTTGCTGCGTTTTACTTCTGCATTCCGCTTGCTTGGAAGCCGGCGAACTGGTTTGAGAGAGAGAGCAACTGATTTAAGAGAGAGCCACAAAATTGATTTGGGGAAGAAAAATGATTTAGGGCAAATTGACTGGACTGTTTGGCAACATGAATACACAAAATGTGGGTTTAGCTTTTTTTACCAAAACGCATATTATGCTGTCGTTCTGGATAAATGGATGTAAATATGTAAGTAGATATATCATTTCTCTAATATTTTTAATCTATTTATTATCTCAAAACTTTGTCATTTACATTTAAGTAGTTCATCTTATCTCTCTCATATTTGTTAATTTCTTTTTCAAATCAAGACAACTAATGGTAATTTCTTTCTGTACGAAGGCTTTACTTTAATTTTTGATTTTAGCTTTTAAGTGCATATTTGCATTAAACAAATATATACATAATAAATTCGATTTATCTTTAGAGTGTCCTGAGACCTGAGAATATTAATAAGTGAAAATTAGTTCCAAATAATTATTTAAAACTCTTTAATTTTGGATTATATTTAAAAGTTTTTAATTAAATTATTCTCTATTTCTTATCATTATTAGAATTTAGACCGAGAACACTATATCCACACAAAAAAAGCTTTACTAAAATATTAACACTGCTAATATACAAGTAAACTTATTAAAAAGAACGGGCTATTTCAATTTAAATTTTTGACTTAATTTAGACATTAAAATTGGCCATTATTTAAATCAATCAAATAGTATTTAAGTTGAAATAACCTCAACCCATCAAAAAACAATAATGTGTAATTTATAAGACTTTAATATAAGACTGAGTATTAACTTGATAAATATTGAAAAGTTTCACATAAGCCATTATATGGAATTTATATTTATGTATTGAAAGAATTTTGGTACCCACTATTCTTATAGAAAAATTTTAAAATATATTTTTCTTAAAGAAAGTATGTTGAGATTTAATAAGACACATGCACCATTAACACTTGGGGCTGAACTTCAGCAGTAACTCAAGCACCAATTCTACTCGAAGAATGTGGTGAATGATGCTTGCAAATGGTTGAAGGGGTTGAGGCATACAAGCTCTTCAAGTTCTTGGATGGAGTTGCAACAATGAGGAGTAATGTATCGCATGTTCGACCGAGCTTAAATATTGGGGTCCTGGACTTATAGCTTGTTCGGTCGGACATAAATAGATCTAAAAACCCAAAAAACACGAGAACGAAAAAGGGGAGAAGGAAGCTTACTGGCTCGACGATTGAGCAGACGTGGTCCCCCGAGGACAAGAGGGTAGTGACAGGGTCCACATAGTTGGGCCAAAAGAATTTTGGCACCCGAGGTGCGATTGAGAGTCGAGACGAACGAGAGAGGTGGAGCCTTGGACACGTCATCTGGTGCTGGAAGTCCCCAGAATTGAAGGAACCAATTCCTCGCGCATTGGAAGCGCCTTTGGCACCAGGATCAACCTTGAAATTTTTTTGTTGCTCTCCCTCCTCTTTGGCCGAATATGAACAGCCGTTTAAGCCACTGTTTTGTGTTATTTTTGATTATTTTTAAAACAAAAAACAGCCTCAACACAGTAGTGAGTTACAATGCCGAAATGGCTCACTGCACACGTGAATTCTCACACAGTTTTGCTGATTTTTGGGCAACAGTTCTGAGCATATTTTTCCACCAAACCACCACAAAGAACAAACCCAAATATAGCCCCTAGTGTCCCCAAAATTACTGCACAATAATAGAATAAAATATCACACAAAATTTTTCTTTTCTTTTCATTCTTCTTTCTTTTTCTCTTAACACTTGAGCAAAAACAAGAACAAGGGTGGTTAGGGTTAGACAAAGTAATTAGGTTAAATAGAAAAAATAATTTTTCATTTTTATATCTAGGGTTTAATTTGTAATCAAATCACAAAAGAAACATTTGCCTTGCTCCCTTGTGAAAATCGGCCACCATGGCCATTTACCATAAAATTAAATTTTGTTAAATGTCTTCATTCAGACATTTAAAAATTGCCATTATAAATAATGTAACTACGAATTTTGAAAATAAAAAGATTTGAAATCAAATTTCATTATTATCCATTTCCAAAATTATATTAAATTATAAAATAATTTAATATTAATTTTTTTAATAAACAATAAATGATTATCTCATAAATATGGAAAAAAAAGTTTATATTAAAACTAATATAAAGTTTCAAGTGTGACATATATTATTAATCATTATAATAATAATAATATCAATGCATGTGAGTTAATAGTTGGACTATCCAATTATATTAAATTTGCTACAATATATCGAGCTATCACGGGGACCAAATGAACCTACAGTTCCAAGCTCCAATAATCACGAAATATTAATTAAACTTTTTAATCAAATATTTTGAATTATTAATTTTAAGTTATTACACTAAGAACCTAAAATTGGACTTTTATAGCTGTAGAATATTATATAAGTCGAATTACGTCAGTTTCCATCTTTATAGATTGCATACGGATTGATCATTCACGAGCATATCATAATTAGAGCTGAGTCAAAATGTCTGTTATACCCCTCTAATTATTTTTACCTTCAGTATCATTGATTCTCTAATGAACGATTTATTTATAAGTATTATGAATATTAATCTTTCTATTCGTAATAGAAAGATTTAAGTGTTTTAATCATTCAAGTACCGAATCAATCTTTAAGGAATATACTCATTTACTTCTCGCAAGAAGAAGTGAACTCCATATCTATGTAAAACGTCCACAGCCGTACACCAAATCATGTTCCCAAAGTACGTAGTTGTTGATGGAGTTGGTGCTTGGAGTGCCAATCCGATTTGTACATTTTATTATTTATTAATAAAATAACTACAATTTTCATTTCATACCTTATTAATGGTATTGTCATTATGCGTATTAGATTGATGAATAGATATGCTAAGAATGACATCGACCTTAGAATAGTCTTGACACTAGGTGTAAATTATTCTTAAAAAAAATATTCATAGTCGTTGATTTTGGAATACGGTCGAATTCCTATAACCTAGAAGACCAGCACATGTCGTATATTGGAATTGGAGTTCCAATGGTTTAACCCAATGTACCATGAGTTTTGGAAACTCGTATAGACATGTGGGTATTCGTTGAAGCGAATACTGAATGACTCATAGGTGATTCCTAATAGTTGTAAGTACACACTACCGTCAATAGGAATCTCCTCGAGTCGAGTAGCATATGTAATCCTTTGACTATATGATAGCATTGATTTTGTGTGAGATCCTCCACATTTTGATGTCATGTATATGAGAAATATTTCATGGTCTGGCCTCTAGATGTTCGTTGAGTGTGGACCGATGCACTCAGTAATCAAGTGCGAAGCAAGATAAGATCTGTCGGCCCATATGTGTACCATAAGGGGTTAATGTATCCATGTTAGTAAAGTCACGATTCTTAAATCTTTGGCCAAAGTCGATCACCTAGGGTTGATCGCATCAGTTATAAAGAATCGTGGACATGTCGACATGAGATGTGCGTCTTGGAAACTTGACGGTATATTCTATGTTTCCTAAGCACAACTCGGATAGCCTATGACGGAGGGATTGTTAAATATATGTGATGACCTCGACTTGTATAGTTCAGAAAGGTCGTTCATGTTCTTCGTGAATTCGGAGGTGGCCGAATTACGTACATATTAGCTAGGCTTATATGACGAACGGGTCTGAACTTAGAGAGTCCTAATATGAAGTGTACTCATTGAGCACTTGGGTAGCCAATTATTTTTTATAAAAGATAATATTCGATATTATAATTATCAAATAAGATAATCAAGTGTTATTGGATAACATTGATTATTTACTTTGACCTAATTGGATTAATTAGATTAATTCAATAATTACACAATGGCTTAATTAGAAAATCATAATTATCTCTACCATTTGAGGATATTATGATAATTGTAAGTATGTAATAATATGTGGTTTTGGCTTGATTTAATTGGATTAAATCAAAGTGGGAGACAATGAAGATTAGTCACACCTAATTATACATATTTGGATAAATTAGATTAAGCCCACTTTAAAGTTACTTACAACTTTTATTAATTAAAAATTGCCTAATTTTTGCTATAAATAGAAAGCTTAAGGAATGTTTTAATTAACAACTATAAACATAAGCCAAAGCTTGAGTAAGCTATACACATTAATTCTTGAAAGATTAGCCTAAGTTAGAGAAGTGTTTAGAGAGCTTGTGAGGTCTCTAAAACATTTCATTTAAGAGAAATAAAGATTAGATCTTGAAGTGAAGCTTGCTTGAATTGGAAATCAAGGTTGGATCTTGAAGTCAAGGTTGGATCTTGAAGTCAAGCTTGCACACCTTGGAGGTTCTCCATCCATTTCAACAAATGAGAAGTAGATTGGATCTTGCATCAAGCTTACTAGGTAATATTTGATCTTCTCCTAAGCTATGTTCATTTATGTATTAGATGTATGATCACATAGCTTAATGTTGAAATAAGACTAATCAATTGTGTTATGATACTTTAGAAGTATAAACACAGCATGCTTATGAATTAGGTCAAAGATGTTCATGTTGGACATGAAACAATTAATAATAGTTTGGAACTCTAGATTAAAGCTTAGAGCTATGGCTACCATTCTAGATTCACTTGACCACCTTTAGGTGAACTAGAATTGTTCATGAGACATTTCTAATTGGGATTCTAAAATGGTTTGTGATTAGATTCGAACAAATGCATATAAGTATTTAGAATACATGTATGCTAGTTGTAAAACATGTTTTGATGGTGGTTATGAAGTTAAATTTGGATTTTAAGTGTATTTGAAGTATTGGGAGAAAATTGGAAGTGTTTAGGCATGTTTTTGGACTCAAAAAATGCATCAGGTCTTCTAGCGTCGCGACACCGAGCTGATTATTGTTCGCGTCGCGACGTGCATCCCTTTGTGTCACGACGCTCCTACGTTCCAAAATTACATTCTCTTGGAATTTGGGGAGTCACGATGCCTAAGCCCTCGCATCGCGATGCCTATCTCTAATTTCTACTAAAACTTATTTTTCTCCATTCCGAAGCTTCCGGACTTCGATTGGGTCCCCTTTTTTTCCTATAGACTCGTATTAGAATGTAGTTTTACATAAAAATATTTTAAAATACACCTACCCTAGATATCCATGGGTTAGACTTAATTCTGCTGCGCGAGACATCGATCCGACCCTAGGGGTTCCACAGCTGTTGGTCGAGATTTCTACACCAACATCACTTTTGTAAATTAAAGGAAATATATGACTATCTAATAGATGACCATATATGACCATCTAATAGATTGAAATGAATTTCTTTATTTAACGGATATTACAAGAAATTCATTTTATCTGGATCAAGTCCTATATGATCACATCATATCACATAAGGTGCATTCATTCCCATATCAGCACATGGACTATCCCAGATTAAGGTCACCATATATTTATAGAATGGGCCACAATTATAGATAAACCACAAACAAAGTACCCGTTTTATTTGCTCTCTATAGACTATTTTAAATTACTAATTTCAGACTTAAATCCTCTTGTGTATGACGCACTAAACCTGAAGGCATATAAGTAATCAAGAGTAAACTAGACCATTTATAATATGTGATTTAAATCAAAATAATTGATAAATGAATAATACACCTTTTATTTTAAACAAATAGTTCTGTTTATACATTACATGTAGCTTTAGGGAATATATCCCAACAAGAATATCATTGATGATTTTTGAGAGAATAGAAGTCATCAAAGGTGAAGGGTTTCTGAGATTTTTGGAACAGAGGTGTGTTTGGTTTGAAATAAACGTCGATAGGAAATGAGAGAGACACCTACCATATATTACGAAGACATCTGACCAGATATGGGAAAAGAAAGTACCTCCAGTAAGGTATAATTTCGTCACATCCGGAGCCATAAAATCGGAGATCGAAGCATCCCATTACTAATCGAGGCATCTGAAGACCTGTGGGTCCATCAACCATCATAGCATCTATTGAAGCATCCCAATACTGATCAAGGCATCAGAAGACTTGCGGGTCTATCAACTATCACAGTAAAGATCGAAGCATCCTACTACCGATTGAGGCCTCAGAAGACCTACGGGTCCATCAACCATCACGGTAGAGATCGAGATATTTCACTACCGACTGAGGAATCGGGAGACCTGCGGGTCCATCAACCATCAGAATAGAGATCAAAACATCTTACTATCGTTCGAGGCATCAGAAGACCTGCAAGTTCATCAATCATTACAGAAAAGATCGAGGTATCTCAGACCGATCGAGGCATCAGGGGACCTGAGGGTCGACTTATCAACAACCTACTATAAAATCATGCATGATTTTGATAGACATGTCATTTTCACACACTGCACAAGCCTACTAAAATGGGGGTGACTGTAGGAACTCCAAGGAACATAGCCAAAAGCCAGTGGTAAATCACCTATGTCCAACCTACATTCTCTCTAACCAAAACATCCTGTCAGATATGACTTGAAAACTATACATCCGGTCGTATATGACACAACTGTCAGTGAACGAACAATTTGTTAGTTACGAAAGTTAATAGACATGATTACTTCCGGTCAGACATATAATTCAAATATATTAGCATGTCGGATATATATCGAGTTGTCAGGGCACGTGAAAAATTAAAACAACTAGAATCACGGGCTTGATTTCGTTCGGCCGAAGGCACATCCCAAACCCTACATCCGGCCTGACATAGTTCGAGCCGTGTCTGACATTTTGATTGTCAGTCACTTGGGACAGATTAGAGGAAGGGGGATCGTGCTCCCTCTTCCATCCATAGACCCATCAGTTTAACTATAAAAAAAAAGGTCATTTGATAAGCTTTTTGAAAAATTAGAGTGAGAAATCCTAAAAATCCCGAAAAATCTCTTTGAGAGAAGAACCTGTGTCACCCATATTGGAGTTCCATATTTCCTGGTAGGGGTGTTCATAGGGTCGGGTTGACCCACGACCCGACCCGACCCGTAACGACCCGACTCGACCCGGTCAGGTTCATAAAAAAAATTACAAAATTTTGACCCGACCCGACCCGAAATTTTCAGGTTGGGCAACGGGTTTGATTCCCTTGACCCGACCCGACCCGACTCTATATAAATTTTATTATTTTTTTAAAAATTTTATTATTTTTCTAAAATATTTATTATTTTTCTAAAATATTTATTATTATTTTTAATTTTTTTACTATTATTTCATTGTAATCATTAGTCTGTAGAGTTTTATCCAGCTTATTGGACTTGTTGACGTTTTTGTATCAAAATATGACTTTTTTTTTCCATTTGTCCTGCAGTGTTTCATTCTGCTGGATAGTGTCTCATAGTAATAATAATTTTCACACTCATATTAATACTTTCCATATTTGTAATCTTCAGAAACAAGTCAGTGAGCTTCAGGCTCAGTTAGCCAAGGCACAGGCCGAGCTTGTCACCATGCAAAGCCAACAAGGTAATTTATTAGCTCTGATTTGCATGGAAATGGCACAATCTCAAGAACAGGTCTTGCATCAGCAGCAGCAGCAACAACAGTTCATTGACACAAGTTGTTTTTTGGACGAAAATACCCTTGGCTCAACCTGGGAACCTCTCTGGACATGATCAAGAGAAATTAAAGCAACAGAGAGTTGAAATTTTAACCTTTAAGAAATTATAAAGATTTCATAAAGCTAAACATACTTAATTAGAAAGGTTTCTGATTAATAATTAAAGTAATTAATTTGCTGCCGTAGATGTGGGTGTTATTATGTGCTTTAATTTTCATTAGTGATCATGTTGAAATTTTCGTTTGATTTCACACTCATATGGAGGATACTTATGTATGCAATAGTGACTTGGCTAAGAAGTTTGGTAATAAATTACTAGCTGATGAAGCTATTTCATTCTGTGGGGTAAGTTCTTATCCAATTACACTGTTTGTTTGCTGAGTTGGATTGTAATTCATTTGTTCCAACTCTTCAGAAAAAAAATTCACTTTTACAAATATATGTTGCTCCACTCATTTGTTGAAATTCTATTATGTTGGGATATAAAATAACTAATATTTATATTTTAAAATAATTAATTCAAAAAAAAAAAATTAAATGACCGACGACCCGACCCGACCAGAATCCGATCGGGTTCCACTTCCCCACGACCCGACCCGCGACCCGACGTTCCCTTGACCCGACCCGATCGGGTCTAACAAAATTTGAAAAAACCTGACCCGACCCGACCCGTGAACACCTCTATTTCCTGGTGTTGATCCTGCTACGACCTGACGTTTAAATGCATTTTCAGAGCCAAACTACATAGAAAAAGGTACGACCTGAGGGCACCAGAAAGACATGTGTGAGGCGTGTTTAGTGCTCTTGTTCTTCTTAAGATTTGATCAAGAACAGAATCAAAATCATTTTGATTATGTTATATTGATTCCCTTATTGTAGAAAACGATTTCTACAACCTTAAAATTAGGCCATTAGAGTTGTATTTAAAATAAATAATTATCAAATATTTAATTATATATAAAATTCATTACTTTAATTAAATTAATGTTATCAAATAATCATTGTTGAGAAACTTTATATAATCAACCATTATAAATTTTATTTACTTCTTTCAATGTAAATTATAAACTTATTTATTCAATTTATTATTGAGCATTAATTGGACTTTACAATTATTTCTTATAGTGATTATGAGCTAACTAAGGGATCAAATGGAACTACAATTCGAGATCCAATAACATTGGAATTAATAATAACTCTTTAATCAATAATCCCGTATTATTAATTTTGAGGTTTTTTGGAATCTTTGGAAATCTCGTTGCCAAACCAACCCTTCTGAGTTTAAGCGGAACAGGTAAAACCCCCGGTTGTCTCAGACTCTTACAAGAAACACACTTTCTGGATTCGAACCCAAGACCTCAAGGTGAGATGTTGAACCCTACACCATCAAGCTACGCCCCTTGGGGACAAACCAAAGTTGAACTATTATCATTACATATGAACTATGTACATAAGTATAATCAATATATATGTTTTAATCCTCCACAAGTATTTCATAATTAAGACTATGTCACGTCTAGCTTCCCAGGACGTGACCAACATGTGACATTGTTGTCATCTCTCTAAGCCTCATGATTTACACATGCATTACATGACTACTCATGAATTATACATGCCTAACATAATGTGGACTATAGCTTTATATATAATGCATCATTACACATGAATTACTCAAATATACTGATCCTATATTGAATTTACTGTAATATGCTTGTCTAATATACATGAATTACGTTATTTACCTACTACGCGCTTAACTTAACCAAAACTTAAGTATATCTGATTTAGCTTTACTATCACTTACATAATCACGTTCTACATATGCATGACATAATCTGAACTACTCCCAAAATGTATTTCACTATTCATACATGCATGATCTCGTAACTTACTATAAATATGCATGATTGAAACATAACATCACATGATTTAACTTGGTACATGTAACATGTTGAATGTATCATGAATTATATATTTTGTTAACATATAGTTATATGGCCTAAAGTGAAACAACGGTGTGTGCATGAACCCTTGACATTGTACTTATTGACTTACACTAATGACCGTAATTAATATCCATCTTCCTCAAAGTTTGTTCTTCGTATGCATGAAGTCATGCAACATGAAGTGAAAATGAAGAAGTAAGTCATATAAACGACCTAGTGGATGAATACTAGAAGTGAAACGTATAATAACATATTGAATCATTTCATACGCCAATAAAATTACTATAAGCCTAATTCATGGAATATAATGTAACTCAGGTACCTTGAACCGTAAATCATATACATGTATGAAACTGCAACGTGAATTGAATATCTGTAACATGAATTGAGAATTGATTTATGATAGTATGACTACAATCCATAAGCATGAAAATTGATGATGAACGTATCATGACCCAAAAACTGCGACATGGACTGAAAACGTAAACATGAACTGAAAAATAAACATTGATAAAAAATATAAACATGATTTAAATTACACGCATGAAAAACCTGATTGTAGACTGTAAGCATGGCATAAAACCGTGACAAGTAAGCATAAATTGAAAGTTGTAACCATGACTTAACTGTAAACATGTACTACTACTGTAAAACTGATAAACATGGTTTGATTGTAAAATGTGAATTGTAAATATAGTTGAAAGTCAAATTTATACTGAAATTCTGAACTGTAAATTGTAATGTGTATACATAAACTGAAACATCGGTGTCTGAATTTCAAAACTCGTTCTTGAAAATAAATGCTGAAATATAACTTGTCATGAAAATCTCACCAGTATTATAAACTTAGGGCGTGAAACCTACTTAGTGAACCTAGCACCATGTAAGTAAGGAAACATGAACATAAATATGCTTAAGAGGGTCACTGAGAGACCATTAGGCCGGCTGAGCTGAGATACCTAAGAGCTATATGTGAAGGGACGACACTCTACTGGTGCTTTGAAAATATTTTATTTCTTGTTCTTGTAAATTATCTACTGAAAAATTGAGATTAAAATCGTGGAAAACATGAGCCGAAAACGTATTTCATGAAAACATAATCTAAAGTCATGACAAATGGGAAATCATGATCTGGAAACATATAAATCATGAGCTGGAAAAATAATCATGACAATGGAATGAAAAACATGAGCTACAAACATAGGTATGTATGAAAATTTTAAGCTCTAAACGTAAACTGAAAACATGGACATGAAAATAATGACATGAATTGAAAACATAAACATGATCTGAAGACCACATACATGTCGTGAATAGTGAAACATGACTACAAACTATAACATGTAAACATGAACTGAAAACCATGACTGTATACATGAACTACAACTTTGAACCTGATATCATGACTTGACTATACAATTTAAACTATAAATATATTTGTAAATTGAAAACTTATAAACATAACATTCAAGTGAAAATATAAACTGTAGGCTTGTAACGTGAAAATATAAACTGTGAGTATATAAACATGACATGTACAAAACGTAACTTGAAAACTATAATCTTGAATTACCGACTAAAAATATAAATTGGAGACTATACACATAGACCATAAACTTGTATAACATCAACTAAGACATTGAAATCATGAGTTAGAAACACATAATCATAAACTGACATGTGTACTAGTTTATGCATACAAGCTCGTACAACGTTGATTACCTATTTTAAAATATGTATGGAATGAACACCGTCTTAATGAAATCCTAACCATTTTCTAATTGTAAATTCATAATTGAATCAAGAGTTATGAACGTTTGACGTATAACATAGACTGAATGTATACTTGAACACGTAAACTGAATACATGAGCTGAAAATATAAACTTGATAACATGAGCTGAAAATTTAGACTAATTACATAAACTAAAAACTTAACTGAATTCTTAAATTGAAAACTTAAGTTGAAACACAAAATGCAGAACATAAATTGTATTACTTGTATTAAACTTAAGATATATATATCGTAAACATTAATCACTTGAAGACACAAATAAATATAAATGAAAGTAGCATTCACTCACAGATCTGAGGATTTAAGCGTGAAAATGGTGGTTTTGAAATGAAGAAGAAGATGGGCAAATAGTGCACATTGGTAGGTCCTTCAAAAAAAAAAAGGCTTTCTAATAAAATAATATTAAAATAATATGATCACATGTCAAAATAAGTTATGCAATTCTCGTCATAGGTATAATAGGTCAGGAAAATAGTCATTTTTAACTTATTTCGTTTAGAATTTGGGAAAATACTTAATATAAAAATTGTAGATTATGTCTAGAATTTATGACGGTACCAAGATCACTGAAAACGGACACATGTAGCTCAAGTTATGGCAAAATACCAAAAACTGTCACAATACGATAAAACGTAAAAGTACGTGTTCCCGAAAAAATATTCCCATAGATAATAGAATGATCAAAATGCATAATTATTGCTTGAATGATACTTTATACATATAAGAAATAATCACCGTGATCGCGTTGTGATATTCAAGGTGTTACATATTAGGTCATAAAGTACATTATACTTTCTAATTATATCTTGTACAATAAGTACCATTATGTAC